>LBNU01005958.1:6827-22084 GCA_014162995.1 Artemisia annua | reverse complement strand
AATACTATTATTATTATTATTACTATTATTATTATTATTATTATTATTATTATTATTATTATTATTATTATTATAAATCAACACTTTTATTAAAAATTAATAGGAATTTTACAAGAAATTAGTGGGGAGCCGAGAAACCAACTGGGCCCCCACACCTCTGACAATAGCAAAACTAATCCTATTAAAAATATGAACCGCATACCGTGCTCCAACATCTTGAGTCATAGAGAACCATCTAATGCGTTTTAGTAGGGTTACTGCATCTATTATTATTATTATTATTATTATTGTTATTATTATTATTATTATACATCTCACTATGCATCATTGTAGGCTTAATTAATTTTGTTGAAAGTTCTCAACACCAAACATTTTTCGCAAATGAAAAGTCATTGTGTGTTTAAACAATTAATCTCCCATTTATGTCATGCAACTAGTACATGATCTTAGAGTTAGTTTGTAAAATAAATCACGAGAGTATAAATCGATTGTACTTGATCACACAAAAACTTAAATTTAAGTCATTACTCATCCAAAATCTAAAGCAAACTATGAGGAAACAAATTGGGTAAAAATGGTCTCGGTTAATGCATTACTTGAGAAGTTGCTTGCAATAATAACCATAGCTTTCAAATATTAACTTAATACATTTTAACATCAAATCTCAAGCCATTATTCCCCTAAAACTCAACTTCAAGATATAGATAAAAACAATAGAGTAATAGGCATTTGAACACCTTTTCAAGAATTTCAATTTTTTCATCCAACTTTAAATTAGGTGGGCTTTTGTATTAAGGTGGCATCAACAAAGTTACATATTATTTAGTGGTTCATAGGTTTTGAATAAATGTTTGTAACAAACCTATAAAATGTTAGATGTAACTAAAATTATTTTGTAGGCGGGTGAAAGTATATCTTAAATTATCCAGCTTAATGAACTACACTCTATTAACAATTCGTTATGAAAATAATATAAAGAACCTAACATATATTAGTCTTATACATAGAATAAAATCACTTATGTAAATGAATTTGCCAAATGTCTCAAATCCAAGTCATGTACTTTAGTGGCATGCTGTTGTTCTTGCCGAGCGTTCATTTCATTGTGTTTAAATGCAACGTATATATATTGTGTTGTGTTCACATATTAACTTTGAGATGGTCAAAGTGTTTCCATTCAAATAATAAAGCAAAACGTCAAGTATATCTTTGATTAAAACGGGTAATTTGTAAAAGATAATTAACGTAAAAAGCGGTAAACTATTCAACCCCCCCTTCTAGTTTTCCACAGAACGTACTAGCCATGTTCGTCGTATCAAGTCATAGAGTCATTCATCTACAAGTGCAATAACTAAAATGCTACTTCCGTTGGTAAGTCAGGGAATGTAAATTGGGATTCAAAGAGCATGGACTCGGCCTTGTGAATACATTCCCTATCAATGGTCGACTAGGCCAGATGGGGTCACGGTTACCTAGCCCTATGCATATCCGCCCTTAACCCGATTGTCACAGCGTTAAAAAGCATCAAGCATGAAAGTGGTTCAACTATCAAATATAATCTATCTTGGCAGTCACATACAAGTGCAACTACCTAAACCCTTGTGAATGGTCATCTATAAGAGTTCTCATGCTAACTTACTTGCCTTAATCATGCAATGACTAACCTAGGGATACCGTTAGCCTCTAGTCCTCATGGTAACTCCGCATGAAGCTATGTTATCACGCTAACCTACCGCTATGATACGGATCATAAATCACAGAAATACATCCATAATCTATAATCTATACAATAGCCACAACACTTCAAGCAATTAAATGAACTCAAATGAGTGCGATATCTGACGAAAATACAATCAATCGAGCAAATGAATCAAAACAACTAAATAGTCATAAACATGGCTAACACCAAAGAGTGTTAGCCCATAATCTCAGTAACGATACACAATGATTGAATCAAAGCTACACAAATAGAAATCATAACGAAATCGAAATGATAAACTATGATTAATAAAGGTAAAGGATCCTCGAGATGCCCTCCTAGCGATCCATGGTGTTTTCTGACCTTCCTTGCCTCCTAAAAACGTTTCTTGACTATGTGGTATGTGGTGGTAGTGTGTTGAAACTGGAGGTGGAAGCCCTCTATTTATACTTTTCTGTCAGTCACGCGATACGGCGTATTAATCATCCTAATACGGCGTATTGGATGACTTGGTGTGGGCTCCACTCTTATAATATTCCAGAATAATCATTTTTAGTTGCCATTGTATAAAACGTATGGCTTAAACCTTATACGTCGTATTCCTCTCAGTTTCAATGCAGATCCATCTTGGGTGAAACTTTATTTATAAGGCGTATCACCTATGTTGGATACGCCGTATTCTTCTCTTTGACTTTCTTATCTCATATGTAGACCAAGTTCAATATACAGAGTATGTTTAAATAAGAATACGCCGTATTCTTCAAAGACAGGCAAGGTCCTTATTTCTTCTAAGTATGATGAATTGATGATACGGCGTATGGCATAGTCCTCGTACGCCGTATAGAATGCCAGCTTAGCACACATTTCTTTAACTTCTTCATTTTTAGTCCAAATGATGCAAAAATATGCTCATTTTCCATAACTGCTTCATAAACACTAAGAATCACAAAAGTAAACGTTTAAGTAATGATTCATATATAAATGATAGAATATGAATAATATATACGGGATAAATGATGCATAAATAGAGTATTTATTTGATCACATCAATTTGTTTATAAATTTATCAAATATTATGAAAACTGATATAGTTTGTCACTTAAGGCCATAACATCAAATATTTCACTTAAATATTATTAAAACTAATATTTCATATAAATATTTAGGCTTAAATATAAATTGTATTAGCAAATCATAATATAAATTCAACTCATAAGTTTTATTATCAATTAAACCCCCCATGATTTCTTTAAAAATTTATAAGAAAAACTTTATAAAACAAAAAAACAATGAAGAATTTATGTTAATTAAATGTATAAAATCACGGACTTGAGAAAAGTTAAGGAAACCTTATGTGAAATTGAAGCTATTAGATATCGAATTGAAAGAATTATGTTTATACCTTGAATTGATTTAATTAAATCACGAATTGAAGTAATTAAATATAAAATTTAAGTATTAGATTATGGATGAAGAAATTAAAAATGAAAAACAATGTTGATGAGATAAGAAAGAGGAAAAGAATTTGGAGGGAAAGAGGAAAAGAAGTTGGAAGTAAAAGTATAGGCACATGTCAATCATTGATCACTTTTTAGACTTTGTATTTTTTTATGGCTTTCTGTTTGAACGTTTATCATATTTTATAATTTTATTCGGGTTTAAGGTAGGGGTGTTCATCGGTTCGGTTATCGTGTTGTTCGGTTTATTCGGTTCGGTAAGTTCGGTTAACGTTTTTTTTGAGTAAAACTAAAAACCGAACCAAACTGAATTCAAATATGATTTAACTGAACCAAAAAGCAAATTTGAATTCGGTTTTGTTTTCGGGTTGACCCGAATAACCCGAATTACATAATTTATATGTTTTTTCAATATAATTGTATATATTTTTAAGAAAAAAATATAATATTTCAAGCTTAAAACTTGTTTTATTGATACTAGGAAAAAATTTAATTGTCTTTTTATGTATATAAATATATAAATTTATATGAATTTGGTTTTCAGTTCGGTTCGATTCGATTTACATTTTGCCAAAACCATAACCGAACCCAAAACCGAATATATGATTCGGTTTGGTGACTAATTCGATTCGATTATATATTAATTGGTTCGTGTTTTTTTTCGGTTCGGTCGGTTTGGTTTGCGGTTCCCGTATTACCCGAATTGTGAACACCCCTTTAAGGTATAAAATAGCAACATAAATTATCCAATGTACCCGATTATGATTTATGAACTACAAATTGTCTTGATTTTTTGTAATAGACTTTCATATTTTGTAGCAATATGCACAGAGTTTAACTGCAGCTATGTATTAAACCGGCTAAAATTGTAAATTTTACCAATTATTTTTCGCTAAAATGAAACTCTTATCTAAAAGTAAATAGTAGATGACTCGTCTTCAACCTCCTTTATGTTTGTTACCAGTTCTCATTCAGCAAAAGTCCACAATTTAACACAAGTTCCAGATGAATTGTATTATGAATGATTTCTATATATCTGAATGTTTGATTTAAGATGGATCCGACGGTAGCAGCCTTCATCCTTTCTTTAAGGATAACCAAGTAACCAACTTTGATAAAAATTTGTGTTTGATGACTTGATGTCGTCTTTTTAGTTTCAGTTCCAGTGGATCTTGAAAGGTCTTTAGTTTCAGGGCTCAGTCCACATTTTATCACCATAAAGAAAGTGATAAGAATCACACATTACATACGCATATTTGCATGCATGGTAAATTTACTAGGTATTGAAGTCATATGTAATACACAAAATNTTTATTATTTTTTTTTTTTAACCATGGTTTCCGACCTTTTGGCCGACTAATCCACGGGGTTTGAACCCACCGCCACACAGACTCAAACCAGGTGAAACCCTCTTTCTCAGGAGGTTGGCGTGACCATTTAAGGTTGTTTGCACGTAGCAGGAATTAAACTTCAGACCTCACACATTTTAGAGTAAATTTAGATGATGAATTGAGTAAAAACACTAAAATACGTAATCAGCGTTAACATCCCGGGTAAAACAAGTTTTTGTGTTCGTATTAGAACAAAACGTGAAAATCTACAACAAAGGTGGAACAATTTTTATTTACGTACTGAGTCGAAAGTTCATTGCTATTTTATTGTCTAAACCTTTATTTTCTCACAACTAAATGGTAATTTGATAATAACCGTTTTCCACCATTTCTTCTAATCACTGTTTCATTCAAATTCTTCCTGTTTTCTTAACGATTTTCAAATCCGATTGCATCATTAGATTCTGCTAATCATTGTGAACACAATGATTAGCTTAGATCTGATTTTCGTTAGATTTTCACAAAACCCCCAATTCTGATTTAGAGTAATTTTTTTTTTCAATTTTCTCTAGTTTTGCTTATATCATTTCAATATGTCGAATAAAAAGAAAAGACAAGTAAAACCTCCTGCACAGTATAGTGATTTTGTGGTTGGAAACATGAGTAAAAAACGAAATGATACTAGTGGTAAGGGTTCTGCCGGAAGTTGTAATGACAAGAGTGGAGGAAGTAATGGTAAAACAGTTCTGAGTAGTGTAGATGATGGAATTTTGAAGCAGAAGAATAAGGAACATGTGGTTGATAGTACTGAGGAGGGAGAATTTGTGAAGCATTTGGATGGATCTGGGATAAGTGTGGAAGTGGTTAAAGAAAGGCAAGGTGGTGATGAAGTTAGCAAGGATGAGGTCAATGAAGTGCCTGCTACTCCTACTTGCACTGTAAGTATGAATAAGTCTAATGAGATGGTGAATAATAGCTCTAATAGTAATGTGAATAAAACTGTTGCGTTGAGTGATACTGAGGAGAATATTGTTGATAGTCAGAAGAATGTTAATATGGAAAAGGATAAGATGAATGTTGAGAACAATAAGAATGATAAGGCTAGAAACAATAAGTCATATGCTAACATTGTGAAAAAGGATGAGTTTCCTAAGGAACTCATTTATATACCTACAGTGATTAGTGATTCAGGAAGTGAAGTAGTAGTGTTTGATGAATTACTTGTGCAAAATGGAAGTGAAAGGTGGATGTTAACTGCATGTGGACAGTTTATAGGACACTATATGCACATTAATGAACTTAGATATAACATTAGGAGAATGTGGGGTAAATTTGGGATTGTGGATATAAATGCTAGTAAGAATGGTCAATATACTTTTAAGTTTAGGGATGAGGAAGGATTGAATGCAGTGATTGAAAAGGGACCCTGGATGGTTCAAAATAAGCCGTTGTTTGTGCAAAAATGGAGTCCAGAGATAGGTATGCAGAAAATTGAGCCTAAGAAAATGCATGTTTGGGTTAAGATGACTAATGTCCCACTTGAGGCTTGGAGTATGAATGGAATTAGTGCGTTAGCAAGTAGTCTAGGTAAACCTATGGTTATGGACACAATGACTGCATCAATGTGCTATAAAGGTGGTAGTTTGGATTATGCTAGAGTGTTGGTTGAATTTGATGCTGAGAAGGAAATAAAACATGAAATTGAGGTGCAATACAGGGACAAGGAGAATAGAATCAAGGGGTCAAAAAAGATAAAAGTGCTATATGATTGGAAACCTTGTAGATGTTCTGAATGTAAAGTTTTTGGCCATGATTTCAGTCAATGCAAACTTAATATTAATAAGGGAGCAGAAACTGAAATTATAGGTGATAAACCTAATGTGGCAAGTAAAGATGATAATAATGCTGAGGTAGAGAAGATAAGAGTAAATGTTATGCAAAAAGATGGTTTCACTGAAGTACAAAAGAAGAATAGAAACATGATGCAACAGAAGAAAAATGGGCAATATAGGAACTACGGACCACAAGCACAAAGGCAGGAATACAGGAAAAGAGATGGTGGTAATGGTAAAGGGAAGGAGAAGATGAGTGATGGAACAGGAGTGAATGCAGGTCCTTCTAGCAGTGTTGGTACAAATGTGAATAGAGATGAGGTGCTGGTTAAGGATAGTTCTGAGGAGAATAATGATTTAAGGAAAACTGCTAACAAATACTCTGTTCTTGATTCTTTACCTGAAGAAAATGAATTGGATCAGAATATGGTGAATACCAATGGAGATGTGAATAGGCAAAAGGTAGTGAATATAGGAGATGGAGAACCAGTCTTTGAGGATGTGTTAAACTGTCAAAATGGGACTGCAAAAGTTATGAGTGAGAATGTAGTAAATGGTATAGAGGGTAACATAATTCACAATGATTGTTAATGGAGTACAAAATTGGAATGTGGAATATCAGAGGAATGAATACCTTAGATAAGCAAAAAGAGGTTATGAATTTGATTAGAACTGAGCATCTTAATGTATGTGCAGTGTTGGAAACAAGACTCAAAAGTAAACTGTTGAATACTTGTGAGAAGGTCTTCCAAGGATGGAGTTGGATATCTAATATGCAGGAATGTATAAAGGGATGCAGAATTGTGATTGGATGGGATAACAATGAAACTCAAATTCAAATTCTTCACAAAACCAGTCAATCAATCTTTTGTGTCATTAGTTCTTCTGAGTACAAGGTTCAATGTTTTTACTCTTTTGTGTATGCTGCCAATGAAGGAGCAGAAAGGAGAAAGTTATGGAATGAATTAGTTCAAAACAGTAAGTATGTTAATGGCAACCCCTGGTGTATTGCAGGTGATATGAATGTTATTCTACAACCTAATGAACATTCATGTGGAGTTTCTTATTTGACTGCTGATATGATAGAATTCCAAGATTGTTTGAATAAAATTGAGATTGAAGATATATGTAGATCAGGTCTGCACTTTACATGGACAAAAACTTACATAAAGCCAAAGTTGGGGATATGACTGGTGTTCTAAAGAAACTGGATAGAGTCATGACTAATGAGGGTTTTCTTCTTAAGCATCCTCAAGCTAATGCTAAATTCCTCCCTTATATCATATCTGATCATACTCCAGCTATTCTTTGTATTCCCACCAATGTTAAAAAGAAATTAAAGCCTTTTAGATTTTCTAATTTTCTCACTGAAAAACAGGAATTTATTCCTATTCTTAAGGAGAAATGGAATATGGAGGTTCAGGGGGTCTTTATGTATCAAGTTGTGAAGAAACTTAAAGGTTTGAAACACCCTCTCAATAAACTTGGTTGGAGCAAAGGTAACCTGTTCAAAAGAGTTGAGAATTTGAGAATGAAGCTAAAAGATGTTCAAAAGGCCATTGATTCTGACCCTTACAACCAATCTCTTAGAATGGAAGAAGCTAAACTAGTGGAAGATTTTTGTGAAGCTGAATCAGATGAGGAGAAATTTTTGTACCAACAAGCTAGTATTAAATGGTTGAATGAGGGTGATAGAAACAGCAAATACTTTCATAAAGTTCTTAAAGGAAGATACAACAGATCCAAGGTTCACTATTTAGTTGATGAGAATGGGACTAGATATGAAGGTGATCAAATTCCACACTTGTTCCTGAAACATTTTGAGAATTTTCTTGGGAAAAGTTGCCCTGTGCAGATTATTGATTCAAGTGAGACTCTATTTCATAAGAAGCTGAGTGATGAGATGGCAATAAAGATGATTGGTGATGTTACTAATGATGAAATTAAATGTGCCATGTTTGATATTGATGATGCAAAAGCACCAGGACCTGATGGTTTTACCTCTGCATTTTTCAAGAAAGCATGGAAAGTTATTGGAAGTGATATATGTAAGGCTGTTAATGAATTCTTTGTTTCTGGCAGAATGTTGAAGGAAGTGAATGCAACTCTTGTCTCTCTTATTCCTAAAATCCAAACACCCAATAAGGTTACTGATTTTAGGCCAATTGCTTGCTGCAATGTGCTTTACAAATGCATCAGTAAAATCATAACCAATAGAATTAAACCTGTTCTTGGAAGCCTTGTTAGCCACAACCAAAGTGCATTCATTCCTGGCAGGCACATACAGGATAATATCATGTTAACTCAGGAAATTATGAAGGGGTATAATAGAAAAGGAGGTCCTAAAAGAGTTGCATTCAAAATAGATATCCAAAAAGCTTATGATACAGTGAATTGGGGCTTTTTGAGGAGATTACTTGAAGGTTTTGGGTTCCATGAAAGAATGGTTCACTGGATTATGGAATGTGTAACAACAACAGCCTTCACTCTTAATGTAAATGGAGAAAGAATTGGGTTCTTCAAAGGTGGTAGAGGTCTTAGGCAAGGAGACCCTATGTCCCCTTACCTTTTTACTTTGATAATGGAAGTTTTCACATTGTTACTTGGAAGGGAGATTGAGCTAGAACAACGATTTCAGTATCATTTCGGATGTAAGACAGTTAAATTGTCCCATGTTTGTTTTGCAGATGACTTGTTAGTCATGTGTCATGGAGACAAGACATCTGTGAAAGTTATTAAGATGGCATTGGATAAATTTAGTGCCTGTTCTGGTCTTCTTCCTAACTATTCTAAGAGTACTGTGTTTTTTGGAAGCTTAAATGATGATGAGAAAGTTGAGATCAGTTCTATCCTTCCTTTTGCTGTGGAGAAACTACCTGTTAAGTATCTAGGTGTTCCATTGATTGCTAAGAGATTGAGTGTTAAAGATTGTTGTAGCCTGTTGGACAAAATCAAAGCCAAAGTTAAGAGTTGGAAGAATAAATGTCTTTCTTATGCAGGTAGGCTTCAACTTATAGCTGCTGTACTGGAATCTGTTCATGTTTATTGGGCTACTGTATTTCTTATCCCTAAAACAGTCATTAAAGAAATCAACAAGCTTTTGAAGTGTTTCTTATGGAACCAAGGTAACACATCTAAGGGTAAAGCCAAGGTTGCTTGGAATACTATCTGCAAACCCAAAGATCAAGGAGGGCTGGGATTGAAAGATTTGATGATTTGGAATCAAGCCTTGTTAGCTAAGCATATTTGGAATATAGCAGTTTAAAAAGACACCTTATGGGTCAAATGGGTGCACACTGTCAAACTAAGAGGAAGGAGTATTTGGTGTATTGAAGCTGATAACAGTGATAGTTGGGGTTGGAGAAACCTTCTTGGTATAAGAGATCTTATCAGGGGCAATATGGTGTACAAGATAGGTAATGGTCAGTTAACATCTTTGTGGTATGATAAATGGTGTAATATTGGCCCATTATCTCAAATTGTTAATCATAGAGACATTTATGATGCCAGGCTTCATGATGAGATGAAAGTCAGTGATATGATAGGAAATGGAACATGGTTATGGCCAGTTGATTGGCATGAAAAATTTCCATCTATTACTGATCTTGAAGTTCCAATTATTAATGATGAGATTGAAGATACAGTTGTTTGGAGGAATAATAAAGGAGTAGATGTTGACTTTACAGTCAAGAATGTTAATGTTGACCTCAACAATCAATGCCCAAAGGTTGATTGGTGGAAATTAGTTTGGTATTCTCAATGTGTTCCTAAACATTCTTTCATCCTTTGGTTAGCAATTCAGGATAGACTATCTACTCAGGACAAGCTTATGAAATGGGGAATACAAGGAGCAAATAGATGCAGCCTATGTACTAGTGATTCTGAAGACCTGGTACATATGTTCTTTAAATGTCCTTTCTCTATCGAAATTTGGAATAAAGTCAAGTTTAAGGCTGACATAAGGAGTTATAGTAATAATTGGCAGGATATTGTTAAGGAAATCAATGATGCAGGAAATGGAAACAATATTAATAGTGTGATTAGAAGGCTAATGTTTGCAGCCTGTGTTTATAACATTTGGAATGAGAGGAATGGAAGAATTTTTAAAGATGTCAAAAGAAATAGTGATGAAGTGTTTAAAAGCATTGAGGAAACTGTGAAAAAAAGAATCTTGGGACTTATTGTTAGAGAAAGTAAAGCTGTGAGATTGATGGAAAGCAAATGGGGCATTTCATGCAAAAGAGCAATTCCCGTGGTCCAAGATTAGTTTATGAAAGCTAATGTAGAGCAGGGTATTTTTCAAGTTTGAAGGATTCTGTATTGAGGTTCATATAGTTTTATAAAGGGTGTTTGGATTAGGATTTATCTTGCAAGTGGAAGTTATGATTCTGCACAGACTCAAGAGTGTTTGATATTCTGATATACCAAGCAGCAGTATGCTCAATTTTGATTTCTCTGCATTTGAAATCAAAATTTCTCTTATTGCAGGCCATAACATTGAAGTACTCTTGTGTTTGGAGTTCTATTGGTATGACTGTACTCATGATATCCTCATTCTCCTTGTCAGTTTGGCCATGGGTGGGGACTGGCTAGGCTTTGATGGATCCATGAGAGGTCTAATCCATAAGAATGTACCATAATAAAGAGTAGTTCTTTGTAAAGGGTATATGGCCTGGGTGGGCAGTGTATGATGGGTGGAATAGCGAGGAGTGAAAGATGAACCTGCTTGGTCCACCCAATACACTGCTAAAGGAGGTAATGGTTGGTCATCATGGAGGGTGAGTGTTTCCAAGCAATTGAAGCCTTCTTTTAAGAGGGAAATGTAGGTTGCTTGGAAGAGCCCCCCCATGGATGGGTTATGGGTGCCTAGTGATGCCTTTCTTCTCTTCTTTTTGGCTACTGTGGATGGTGGTTGAGTGGTCTTGAAGGAGAGAGGAGAGGAATGTAGCTAGATGGTTTATGGTGGTATTGATAAGATCTGGGCTTGATACAGCAGGTTTAGATGCTTTGTATATTCTCTCTATACAGAATGTTGGTTCTGTCAGATATAGAGTTGATAGTTTGAAAATGATTCTTTCTTTTGTATCTGATATTGGGGTATGTCCTTATCAGTTATCTTATGATGTAAAGTTTGGTTGTGGAGTAATATAAATTTACCTTTTGCACCAAAAAAAAAATAAATAAATGGTAATTTGATATGATTGAAACGTTGGCGGACACTTTTAACTTTGAGCTTTATTAACCAATTTTAACTTTGATTTTTATTAGCCAATCAAAATGCTTACTTTTAAAATTGAGCCCGGCCATTAGTTTAATTGATTATTGTATAAAAAATTTGATATTTTGGTTTAATCATTTTTTTTATCTTCACATTTTACAATAAAGAAATCATTGAGAAAATAATATACTCATAAATAGGGTGAGCAAAAAAAAGAAAGAAAAAAAAAAAAAAAAAAAGAAAAAGAAAAAGGAAAAAAAAAGAAAAAAGAAAAAAAGAACTTAAAACCCAATGTAACCAACGAATAAAAAATCAACTCGTTAATGACCGAACCATTATTAACTGACTCTTATTAGATTGGCCTGGTTTTTATCGATAACCAAATTAACCATTGGTCCGTTATGTATGTACATTATGCTTGTTCATATTAAATTGCTCAAACCAATGTTTTAAAACCCGGGTTGACCCGGCTGGTTCAACTGGCTGAATCGGCCGGTTCAACTGGTTGAACCGGGAACCGGCTCGGAGACAGGCCGGATAAGACCGGGTTTTTGCTTGTTTGAGAACCGAATTGAACCACCGATTTTTAGTTGACCCGGGTTGACTCGGTTTGATAAACCCGGCCGGGTCATAACTTTTTATAAAAAAAATTAACACAATGATTTTGTTTTTTTTCCATTAACATTTCTAAGTTTAATTGAAAAGTTGAAGTGATGATAACTAATGTTTGTTAAAACTCTGTAAAATAAAATCATAGTTATACATCATCTTAGAATCACCAGTTAATATAGTTTTACTATAGACCATTACAATTTAGTATCACTTGTTGAAATTTTTTGCTATATTATAATAGATATAGACTTAAAAAGCAAAATTTATTGGTATAGTCTCAATCTTCTTCATCGGTTTAATTAAATGTATGAATAAAGACGGATAAATTATGAGATCATGCAATACTTAAATTTAGAAAAAATGATATATATGTATAGAAACGGTTCGACTCGACGGTTCAACCGTGACCCGGTGAACCAGCGTTTAAACCGGGTCGATAAAAAACCGGTTTTTAAAACATTAGCTCAAATTATATCACTCAGTTGTTTTTTTTTTTTTCGATTTTTACTCACTCAGCTCGTAGCCTTTCATAAAAATCAAAACATAACAATGTCATTAAATTTGATCATAGAGTGTTCATTTAAATTGTTTATTGAAACATATATTTTGTATGTATGAAATATGTAATGAGCTACAAAGTATAATGTAATGAATGTATTGTATGTATGAAATATGTAATGAGCTACAAAGTATAATGTAATGAATGTATTGTATTTTTTTTTACTAGTTATGGCTCTTTATCTATTTGACATAGTTCAAATAGTTGCGTCAAATTTAGTGGGCAAAATCTATATGAGCCCAAAATTTGTTGGTTAACTGAATTAATCGATTAACTGAACTACTTTAACCATCTTAATCGATTAACAAAACCGCTATTAACAGTAACCAAATAGTTTTAATTATGAATAACTGAACAATAGTGGTTATAGTTTATGTTTAGCCGATAACCGAACCTGTTGATACAAAAGTTGGGCGTTCCTTGTTTGGGTTCCTGTTCTCGTACCAATCAGATCTTAATGCTCTTGAGACCTGCGCACTAAGAAAGTAACAGACACCGTTAGGCTTATCGAGGGATTGTTTCCCCTGATTATCCTCCGGTGTGAGAGTAAGTAATCGATTTAGGGTTGTAAGTCGTACCTTAGACGAGAGCTATGATGCCCTATATATACACACATAACCGATAAGGTTTCGTGCTCCTCACTCTTCGGTGTATCCACCGATATCGGATATTCGATATATATCTCCTTATTTAGGAGATATCCTATATCTTAATCCATAAATAGTTTTGGGTTTGGGCCCCGTGAGCCCAAACCGTCTAATTGGTAGTCCAATTATTATTATCGTAGCCTTCTCGTGGTGGGCTTAATGTTAGTGAGTCATGATATTCGGGTTCGTGACCCGAATATAGACTATACGTCATCATGCCCCCCAGTCTAGTGTGCGCAGGGTAAAACATGCGGATGCTAGACTAATAACCGTATCGAACTTATTTCCGACGCGTACGCGGGAAAAATGCAAAATAAAACCGCTAAAAATACACGTAGGATGTACCTAGTCCAAAAAAGTTCATTATAAGTACCTCGGGAAATGGGGAGGCTATCCACGTGTCCTGTACCATTTCATTTCCCAGCCACACGATTTGAGTTAGTGGGTTACACGTGTCGCGTATCTATGGTGAGTGGAATACTATATAACCGCCTCCTCCTTTTACTGTGTTTATCATAGTAAAAAGCGTTTTATCTCCATTTGCAAAAGCTTCAAAACTTCCTTTCAAACACTCTTCTACGCATTAGGTAATCAGCGCGTGCGCTTATTATTTAGAAATATGGTACTTCAGTTACATGACTTCACCGCCGATATGTCCGAGGAAGAACTGACGCAGTTTACCTCGGACTACTTCATTCCATTGGCCTTGCACCCAGAGGTGCCAGGTCCCAATGACACCATCGCGGACTTCCCCTTTGGGAAGGTTGGGGTTTATACGCGCTTTTTCGAATGGGCGAATCAGCGCGTACCCCTATCCGTATTTCTGAGTGATATTCTCAATTACTACGAGCTCCACATCTCGCAGTTGCACTGTATTGGCGCTACGAACCCCTATCCGTATTTCTGAGTGATATTCTAAATTACTAACTTCGAGGTTAGCTGTCGCTTGTTAGCGGTTAACCCCACCGTCCACTTATTCCGCGCGTTCTATCATACGACGTGGTTAAATGGATGGGTCACCTTCTCCAAGCGTGTAGGTAAACTACAGTGTTATACGGAGAAGGTGGATTCCTTGCGCAACTGGAGGGAGAAGTTCTTTTGGATCGATGCCGCCGTCTTTCCTTCTAACTTCGCCTTTTATACCCGGGCTACCTTATCGAGGGATGAGCGCCCACCTGCTGGATGGTACAATGCTGACCATGTGGACATCATTGATGAGAACCTCATCCCAATTAATTCGTACCCGGAGGAGTTCCTGGTGCACATGGGCATTAGCCGGAACTTCTTCCTTCCTGATACGGAGGTGCCAACGTTCTTGGACGGGAATGGTCGGGGTGGGTGCTCGTCCTTCATATTTTCTGTCGTATTTATTGTAAGCGCTCTTCTCTTTCCATAAGTTATGTAACATGTGTATTTGTTTGTGTTTTCGCAGAGATGGATTTGTTCGGCGTTGTTCGCCTGGAGAAGCCCAGGACTGTTACAGTGGGAGTGCGCCCACTGAGGCAGGGTGAGACGCCCATTCTGGCTGCGACTGCTGGGCGCGTCGTGGAGATGGCTGCTGAAGAGCCTGAGGGTTCTCCTTCTACGGCGTTGCAAGCGACGCCGGTGCAGAGTGTGGCCCCGCCTTCGCAGCCTCCTCCTGACTCCGACAACATTGTGAGGATCATCGTGGATGATTCTGAGGAGGAGGGAGAGCAGAGCCAGCTGTTGACGCGCAAGCGTACGCCTGCTGGTGGTTATGGTGAGGGTCCTTCCAAGAGGCCGTGTTCTGAGGTTGAGGAAGGTGCATCTTTCACGGATGCGCACATGGAGTAAGTACCCTTTGAATATTCATAAGCTTATGTCAGTTTGTAGATTGTCTCTAACTTTGTTTCTTCGTTTCTGCAGTGTGGATGCTGAGAA
>LBNU01005957.1:10613-25541 GCA_014162995.1 Artemisia annua | reverse complement strand
ATAGCAACCCACAACAAATTATTCCACCGCCACATCCACCGGAACCGACCAACATCAACTGTTTCCGCCGCCAAAACCACGTTCAACCAAACTCATTTTAGTCATCATGGCGTGCATGAGTCGTTGATGAAGAAGGTTATTGAAAAATGGTTGTGATGTATATTTATTTATTTGAATTGTTTCTTTTGGTAATGTGATATGATACTAAGTTTAGTTTTGGTTGTTGTCGTGTGTAATGAGCAGGTCCAAAATGATTAATAACGTTGGCAAACATGCTGACATATGGGTATTTGTTTGTGATTGTATTGTTAATGATTGATTGTTAGTAATCTTATATGTGTTGTTTTTGCATGATAGGTTTGGACAAGAAGATTCTATAGGAGATGATATCTTCACCAACAACCGTATGTCTTTTTTTTTCCCTTTTACAAAATATATTTATACACGTAAAATATATTTGATTTTATTTGACCCCTCATGCATTAGGAGGGGGTGGCCAACTTAAATTCATTCATTTCATTTTCTTAAAAAAAGTATTCGTGGGGGATAAAGTTAAGTTCTATTGTTATATGTATTATCGATTTTTCAAATGTCAGGGAATGGATGAAGGAAAAAAAATAATTAGAATAAAAAGAAGATGAAGAAAGCAAAACAACTAACTCAACTCGAGTTGCATTAACAAAAATATGGCGAAGAGAAACTTAAAGTCCACTTGGAGAAAGATGAAAAGATTAAACAAGAGACCGATCACTACCGAGAAACAATTATGTTCATGCAAAGCTTTCCTCACAAGAAAGATGCCAACAACAATCGTCTTCGAGCTTAGGAGTGTCGAAATCATGCTCAACCAATGGAATGCAAAGATATTCATCGAGGCAAATTCGCTTGGATGCTCGGTCCTTTAGGTTTCGGTTGTCTACAATATATGAAGCTTAATCATCCTCTAATCAGTCTCATTATCATAAATTTTATTGATGATTCCATTGCGACACTCAATAGTTGGATGGATTTGAATGTTAATATTTTGTTTGCGTTTAATCTTTTTGACTCTTTGATATCCATATATGTATATACTGAATTGTTGGAGGATTAATTAACCTGAGCTTTAATTTTGTAATCTCATGATGTGAAAGTTATATTTTTTAACCTTTTTATCATCATGATCATGCTAAAATATAAAATTCAAACTCTATTAAATAAAAAAGTATGAATGAATGTTCGTCATATAATAAACTTCCACGTTATAAGCATATACGCCATGTCATTGTTAGGCAATAATTTTTTATACTCAATCACTTTTTCAAGAAAATTAAAAAGTCGAACAAAAAAAATTAGTTTTGTTATTTGTTTTTGGAATCATTAAAGAGCAATGTCATTTGTGTTTATACTGATTTAGAGGGTATTTGGAGGGTGCTTTTAAAGTGATTTTAATAACTAAGAGAAACTTCTAATACAATGAATCATAACCATGCAATAAAGTATGAAAGAAGAATAACAATCATCTTTGCAATTAAGCTACTCTCAATTTATTGATCAATTACTTGTGAAGTGCAAGTGTGTTTATTGAGAGGCATACAAAGTGTTCACGTATTCATTGATGCACTTATTGATTGTAGATGTTACATGGAAGAAGAATAGCAATCATTTTTGCATTTAAGCTACTCTCAATATATCGATCAATTACTTTTACATTTAAAAGTGGTATATAAGATGATATGGTAGATAACGAAAACCTTCCTAATGGGGGTGTTGAGTTGAACCATGTAATTTCATGATATAGCAATCATCTTTGCCAAGGAATCACAGGTTTAAAGCCAAAATGGTAGGAATGCTACATTTGGTTAAAGAAATTATGGTTGGTATTTTCTCCAAAGGAGTTTATTTGGCCAACACGTATGAATTCAAACAGTTAAAAAAATTGGAAAACAGTTATTGGAACATTAAGAAGAGATGTTGTAGGGGTGGAGGTTGATAATAGTAACGATGGTGCTACTGGTGCGAGCCGTATATCACAAAGTAATGAAGAAAATGTAGTGGATTTACAGTTAGCATTGTGGAATGATGTGGATAAGAAGCATGTGGGTTATGAGATGTTTGACAAGAAATGGACTAAAAGAGACCAAAAGATTGATCTCGGGGAAAATCTAACGATATATAGCAAAAATGTTGTTGGTGATGAAGTGAAAAATATTGGTGATTGGTTGTCTTGACCGACATATGTGGAAGATGAGGCAAGTAAAGGGTGGTTCCTGCAAATGACAAACTCACTTGACAAAATAGATAAGGTTTTCAACCAGCTTATGCACATCGAGTTTGTCCCTATGTAGGAAATCATTATTTTATTTGCATATGCAATGTCGTTGATGGTTATATTACCAGCCTAGAGGATGAATAATTATAAGGATTACTATTGGTTACAAAACAAAAAGGACCAATTACTTTTTTATGGGTAAGCTAAATATGTAGCATGGTTACTTATGTTTAGAGATGAAATGAGTGTGCAAGCCGTATATTCATGTATGATATCTGCTTTTTTAATTGAAAATAAGTTTTGTAGATGTGCATTATGGCATGATCCCATATATATTGAGTTTACAAATGAGAATGATACATACATATGCAGGTTGTGCATCGCACGGGTCTCAATTATATTGATATATTTAATTACTTTCCACAAAAAATGTGTTAACATCAATATCTACGGAAGTATCTATTGTTTACGTAAGTTATTTAGTACTAAATGATAAATGTTCCGATATATAAAACTTATAATACAAACATTGACGCAAACTTGATAAAAAGTATATAAACATCTGCAAAAACATTACGTACAGAACACGTAGAAATTCAACCAATGACTCAGCCGGTGCATCGCACGAATATCAAATAAAAAAGTTGAGTTTTAAAACATAAGTAAAAGTTCAAACTTTTATCGAAAAACAAAACCGGTGCATTTAATATGAAGTATATACAACATCGAGATGGAAGTGCAAGACTTGCCGGAATTTATCACATGATATTTAGTAATTAGTATAGAATTAAAAGTCGGTTATGGATCGAAATGAAGTTGAAAAGGTTGCAAGAATAATTGATGATTTAACCTAATGCAATATATATATAATATACAAGTAATTTATGTTTGTTTTCTATTGATGTAGCTCACATGTGCGAATTGATTAAAGAAAATGTACACGAGCATGTATGTAAAGCAACATTTAAATGGTTAAATGATACTTTTTAGCATGATTAGTTTATGTATGCATGCAACTTGAATAATGAATATAAAAGAAAAAATACATAATTTTTGCTCAAACCCATTTGTAAATTAAAAAAATTAAGTTTAAGACATAATAGTGGAATCCGAAGGTTTTAGAAATTATTAATAGTGTGTTAATTATTATTCATTTAGTTTGCTATTTAGAATTGACTTTATTGATAAAAATTATTAGTATTAGTTAGACTTCAATGCTAATTTTTAATGAAATTAGTTGCACAATAAAATGAGATGAAGCTAAAAGGTTTGTAACGATTTTTATACAGTTTATGTGGCATTATTATATATACATTTACACAAACTTTAACTTACAAACTTAATAAAGCAAATATTTAACGCACATTAAACTATGACCAATTAGATAGACCCCGTGTGCTTCATATGACCATGCAAAAACCATCTAATGGACAAGTATTGTAAGACTAAGTAATAGACCAAAAGAAACAAATCCATTGTTTTTATCATGCAAATAAGTAATAGGCCAAAAGAGATAAAGCCATCACAACTTAATAACCAAAAGCCCATATATTAAATAAACACCACAAAACCAAAACAACATCAAACACTTTTAAATTTTTATACAAGAAAGTTAAAACATTTCATACAACATACTAAACAATAATTAAGTATACACTCGCCAATATACAGAAAGAATTAACAATACGCACGGGTTCTGCATGCCTCGTATATATAAAGAATGAGTTCCCCATATTGAATGTGAGCATTTATGTTACAAGCCAAGAAACTTAAACATGCCTCGTATATATAAAGAATGAGTTCCCCATATTGAATGTGAGCATTTATGTTACAAGCCAAGAAACTTAAATATGAAGTTTAAGCTCATAAATTTCGTCCAGCTCGAGCTTATTGTGAAGCTTTTAAGAGCTTTTAAGCTCAAATATTAATTTGCTATTACATTAATGACATAAGGAGATACCATGATGCAAAGTCACTCATAAACCATTTAATGCAATGTTCGATTATGCAATAAACTCAAAATAACATTTTTACAAATTCCTCACACAACTCAACCCCTCCAGTTTTCCATCATGATTGTTGCACTTCATTTACAGTCATAGCTTTTAATTTTCCCTATCATACGAACCATCTCATCTTTTCAGTTGCTCACAAGTAATTAAACACAAGTCTTTAAACGTGACTTTTCATATATGAGTTTTGATGAGTATAAATTACAACATATCTCAGTCCATCCCCATCTCCATTTCCGTTCAGCCTCACCTCAGCCAATATCAAGTCCAAAAGCCAAATACATAAACGAGATAGATTAACAGCCTCAATTATTGCCCGGAAAGTAATGCATCGAGCAAGTTAGGAATGCAAACCATTCCTCACTTAATGAGGCAAGCAACCATTCATGACATTCGTTTCAGTATTGAAAGCCACAATGAAATAACAGTCGCATAAAACACAAAAAGGTTGACAGTTACATGATTGAGCCTGAATAAAAAAACCAAAAGAACAAAGAGATCGCCATCGTCAGAAACTGAGGAATCGGGTTTAATGAAACCGTGACGTGTGTTGCTGTAGAAACGAATCACGACACCTGTTGTTGTTGCTGCTGAATCTGTTGCCATTGTTTTTTTGATCGTTTGGTTGATGACAAGTTCTTATTTTAGCGTTTATAGGATTGAGTGAATATAGAGATGAGAAACCCTAAATACATAGGCTGCTTCTTATGAGTCAAGTCTTTTTTATTTATGGATTTTATTTACCTTTCCTGTTTTGTTGTTATTCTCCATTGAATTGATTTGTTTGTAACTGAAAACAGAAAAGATTGGAATTGATTTGTTTGTAACTAAAAGCAGAAAATAATGAAACGGGTTTTTTGTAGGGAAAGATATGAATGAGATATCGAAACGGAAGAAAAGGAAGGTTTGATGGAGTTTTTTTGATAAGCATGATATTATAGAAAAGAATTTTACAAGTTAAGTACGTAATCTCAAAAGTATTTGAGTTGATTTATTTAAAAAACCAAACATTCCTCACATACCAAGGGACTCATCCCCACCATCCATCTAAAAAGAAATCAATGATTGAGATTAAAAACATTTAATATTTCACCCATTTTTTATAATTTAATTATCTCTTAAACCGTTAATCGTTAAGCGAAAATAATTATACCATCGCGATGAGCATTTAATTATCTTTCTATAGATATGCATTGTGATATACTTTCGACAAAAAAATTTTTTTCGTTTTTTTCACGTTTTTTTTCGTGGCCGAAAAATATCATATGTGATATATCATATATGATATTACATATCATATATGATATATCATATATGATATTGCATATCATATATGATATGTAATATCATATATGATATATCATATGTGATTTTTTCGGCCACGAAAAAAAACGTGAAAAAAACGAAAAAATTTTTTTTGTCGAAAGTATATCACAATGCATATCTATAGAAAGATAATTAAATGCTCGTCGTAACGGTATATTTTTTTTCGCTTAACGATTAACGGTTTGAAAGATATTAATATTTGAAAAAAGAGGATGAAAGTGGGTTTTTTAAATTGTTGGGATTAATCTCATCCATTAGATCAAATAAAGATGGAGGGAAGATGAATGGTGGAGATTAGTCCCTTGGTATGTAAAAAATATTTGGTCCTCAAATGATCTTATATCAAAGTATTTTAGTATAATATTTTATTTATTTTCTTATTCCTTCTATTAATCATAAAAGTTAACGACATATTAGTTTCTTAGCAGTTAATCATGCTTTGTCTCTAATTCTCCATATTTCTTACGGCCTTCCAATTTATATTTTTAGTTTTCTTTTCTTTATTAAATTCTAATAATTAGTAAATGAAATAAAATTCAGCCATGGTCCTAATCTACATCAACATTCTCATCTGCTACAATATTTTGATGTTATCGCTCGAAGTAATCAATCGACTAAAAGCCAAAGAAAACAAATATAACATTCCTGTTAGGTAAACTGTTTCGTCAATGTTGATTCGATTGACCTCCTTCAAGGCATTAATCTCATAATACGTTTGAGTGAATCGATACAAACCTAGGATACTTTCGTATGAACTTTGCAATAATTAAATTCTTTTTTCGTTGTTCCTTAGTATGTTATGATAGTGGGTTTCTTATTTGTCACGAATAAACAAAAATATTGGGACACTTTTGTGTTGACGTCGAAATCATCAAAAAAACACCTAAAATTCCTTTGTGTGATCACATCAAAATCATGTCGTACATCATTGCCGAAGGAGTCGGCAAAGCCTAGGATGAAGGAGATAAGGACGTCGAAGTAGACGTGACGATCGTTACTATAAAATATCTTCCTTCACGAGTTCTTTTTTTTTTTTTTTTCATTTTACAAAAGGAAAAAGGGAAATAATTACAGTAAATATTATGTTAATTATTTTTAAAAGTAGACATTTTCTTAATTAATTCACTAACATACCATGGTCTCCTAAAAAAACTAGGTTCGATGAGTAGAGTTTTTAGATGAGCGTTGTATTGTATTCTAAAATTTTATTTAACAAAATATGCATTCCTAAAATTAATTAACATGGTACTTAGTTATCTTTTCCTTTAATTTATAAAATCATAAAAAACATTTGAAAGACGAGTATTTTAGTAGCCATCGTCCTCATCTCATTCATCCTCATTGTTGTCGACTCTTTGACCGACAACGACTACACGCTTTTTTATTTTGTCTCATTGCGAGATTCATGCATGAACATGATTTCGGCATCCTCTTCTCAAGGAACGATGGCGTGAACAAACAACAAGGCTGATATCAACACAAATAACGCTACTACAAAAATGGTCTTTTAGACCCCATATAAAGACCCTCTATGAAAAAGATAGGTCTAAATGACAATTTAGCCCACTTAAAAAACCTTTTAAACCGGTTAGTTTTATTTCCACATGTCCAGATAAGAAAAATAGATTTAGACCGGTGTAAACGAAATGAACGGGTCTAAAAATAACTCTTTTAGACCTGTTACTTAAATATCCACGGTCTAAATGATAAAACACATTAGTGCCGGTTGGAATTGAAGACATCGGTCTAAAACTTTTGGGAGGGATTATTAGGTCTTCAAAATTTTCAATCTTCCGCCATAAACAGTCAACAACTCACATCCATCTCTCTCGATCTAAACGTACTACTATCAAACCCTAACCATCCATCAGCCACCGTCGCCTACCCACCATCGGCGCAGCTCCACTTCACCACCGTTAGACATTTAACCACTTCACCATCCACCAACTACATAAACAAGATAGATTAACAAGAACATCACAGCCAACCCTCAACATATATCCTACACTATGACACAACGAGTATACCCTCACCATTCACTCTTCAACAATCATTTAATCACAACAAGACACGAAAAAAGACAACAAGATCTCAGATTATTTTTCTTTCGTGTCTCACCATATCTTTTTAGACATCAAAGTCATAAACACGAAGAAAAAAATTGATCATCGATAAATATTAAACGAAATATACGAAAGATATCATATTTAATTTGTGTTATTTAATGAAACATCTGACCACTAAAGGTCAAACACACGAAATCTATCATCACTGATTTATTTGAAGCCTATCTTCATTATAAATATCTGAACACAAAAGATAAGTGAGATAACAATTATGTCATCCACTGTTCTTAGTTTGTTCAAATGAAACACATATCTAACAATTAAACCCTACCCGAGACCCACAAATGGATCTTGAAGACTTTGTCTTGATTTCTTGATTGGAATTGAGCAACAAACGAAGATATAGGTTGGGTATGGTTAAGTTTGTGTTTGATTCGGATTGATCAAGTTATGATGATAGAGATGAGATGAATGAGTGAAAACAAGCTTTTATAAATCTGTCTTCTTTAAATATATTGGGATGATGATGTGAAATATGCAAAGCTAATGGAATAGTATGTTGGCGTGAGTGTTGGGTATAAGCATTACGAATCATGTTTGATGAAAAAGGTATAAAATGCATGAGAACCGCAAAGTAAGCACATCAAACGTGCACTTACTGCTTACAACCACGTGTACTAATGGTCAACCACATCTTTGAATATCTTTCATATAAAACATTTCTATTTGTAAAAGCTTAACAAAGCGAATTTTTTAGTTTAACACTTTAAGTTTGGCGACTAATGTTAACACACCAAATTAACCGTTGCCAGACGAATGCTACTTCATGGTAATCGAAGCCCGTGCATCGCACGGGCCATGCTGTCTCGTAAGAAGAAAAAACCAGATCTATGTTTCTTCTTTCCCAGCCACTCCTTTCCCCATTCTCTCCTTTCCCCATTCTCTGGAAATTATTGCCATAACTAAATTTGCTTTAATCTTTGGATCTTTGAAAGGCCCAAAAGGTACGCATATTACATCCATTTTAATTGTTTTTTTGCTTTTGTTTGGTTAACACACTATCAAGTCAAATGGTAACTGAATTGATGACTATTAGACTGTGTGATAATGTTTCTTTAAAGTATATTATATCATTGATTTTATTATTGCGTAAATCAGAAATGTTGTTTTTAATTTGTTTTAGATCAAAAAAAAAATTGGTTTTCGATATGAAATATAACATATGGGTTTCGATTTGGTAACGATATATGGGGTTTTATGATCATAGATTCGATTTGATTTGTTTTACTTTGGATCTGATTTCTTTTTTCGACATTCGATCTAAATTTATTTTTTCTTCGGATCTGATTTTTTTTTACTTAGATCAGCTTTTTTTGTCTTGTTTCAATCTGAAAAAATATTGTTTTGGATCATTATAGTTTCGATCTTTTTTTTTCGATCTGAAAAAAAATAGATTTGAAAAAATAAAACCTTTTTAGATATGGGATTAACTTTTTGGAGGTTCTATTAATTTTGTACGGAGTACTAACTTTAGGAGGTTCTATTTGTTAATACTTTGCCTTCTGATGCAAAACGTATGAAAAAGGCATGTGTAATGGTTGAGAATACATGTGCAATGGTTGGTATAAAATCAATGAAATTGGTTTGCACATGTGTTTTAACGGGGAATGCATATTTGTTTTAAGGGGGGATGCATATTTGTTTTATGGTGGGTATAAATTTAATGAAAATACATGTGCAATGGTTGAGAATACATGTGTACAAAGCATAGGTTTAGGTATTCAGTTTACTTGTTGGTTTCAGTTTTTAAAATACATGTGCAACCATTGTAACTATATTTATATTGCAGAAAGAAATGAAGAAAACTTGTCTAGTAGGGAAGAAAAATGACGTCTACAACAAAACACATGTACACGAAAGTACTTGTGCACGCTTGAAANATATTTGTTTTATGGTGGGTATAAATTTAATGAAAATACATGTGCAATGGTTGAGAATACATGTGTACAAAGCATAGGTTTAGGTATTCAGTTTACTTGTTGGTTTCAGTTTTTAAAATACATGTGCAACCATTGTAACTATATTTATATTGCAGAAAGAAATGAAGAAAACTTGTCTAGTAGGGAAGAACAATGACGTCTACAACAAAACACATGTACACGAAAGTACTTGTGCACGCTTGAAAAAAAAACATGTGAACATGCACCCTTACGAAGAACACTTGTCTATTGGAGAACAACTTTGACGAACCAGAACAAGACACATGTAGACGAAGATACATTTGCTCAACAAGAAAATACATGTGCACAACAGTAAAATACACCACGTACACGAATGCGTAGTTGAATCTCATCTATACATTCTCTTTTTTCTATTTGCAATTAGAAAGAAATGTAATATAGGAATGTAGATTTTTTGGATTTTCTATTGTACATTATTTTTTTCAATCGTTGCATGCAATATGGACCATTACACCTTGAATATATAAAACCTAACACGTGTGCACATCTAAATTTTGGATCACCTTGAATATGGAACATTACATTATAAGCAATGCACATATGCACATCTAAATTTTGCTTAAAAAAATACATGTGCACCTAACTTTTTGGAACAATTCTTGCTGGAAAAAAGAAATTATCAGAAAAAAAAAAAAAAAAAAAATGCTAAAATTGATAAGGCGAAAAGTGTACCGCTTTTCGGGGGTCATTTAAGCCCTAAATCGTATTTATTTGATCAAATATCGCCCTAAATCGTTCCTTTTGGCATTTTAGGTACTTTTGAGAGAAATTCTGGAAAAGGGAGCATTTTCGACGTTTTTGGAGCATAAAAGTGAAGAATTCGACAAAGTGCCAAAGTCTGCTGGAATAGTACCCTTGACGGCGTCAAGCTTGGATGTGACGCCGTCAAGCCTTGATAAGCCAGAATGGATTTTGGGAGATTAAAGGGGGACGGCGTCAAGAAGGCCATCAAGAAACCCTAAGCACGGCGAGGTGACGGCGTCAAGGCTACAACGTGACGCCGTCAGATCTGTTTTTCTATATATATTCTCATAATTTTTAGTCATTAGTGTGGAACTTTTTAGGGAGAAACCCTAGACGAATTTTAGCAGCTTTTTCAAGGTTTTTTACCTTGAGATCTTCCATGTTACATTGAAGATAAGTAATCAATTAATCATTCAATATGTCTATGTGTTGTTTGATTCTATCTTGTTCTTGTCTTTTGTTTAACATGCTAGGCTAGGTTTTCTTTGTGTTTGCTTAGATCTAATGAAACCTAACTATTGATTATTGATTGAATGGTGTGTTATTGATTGTATTGGATGAATGTTTATCGATGTTAGGCTTAAGAAAACTGGCAGACTTCCAATTGGTAACATGCTTGAACGTCTTAAGAAACATGAACCAAGGTGTACTAAGGTTATTTGATTGTATTTAATGCATGAGCGAATTCTAGTGATCCCATGTTAGGAGCTTCTTAGCCGGCTCGACATAGGAGTGAAGTAGGAGCTTATAGAGTTGGGAGAAGTCTGTACACACTCCCACGAATGGTATTAAGGAATACAATCCGTCATCCACGCAATTAAGACAGACTAATCAATCAATAAAAGATAGTTAGGGAGTAAGGAAATCTAAGTAAACACACTTCTCTCCATATTAGTTTTCACAACCATTTACTTTCTTGTCATTTTATTTTATTTGCATTAGTAGCTATTTGGGTTAGTTGACTAGCAACTAATTCCGCCCACTCCTTCAAAACCCGAGATTTTTACTTGCTTTTAATAAAATATAAAAATACAAAAAGAATCTTCCCTCACCCTTACACCTATTAGAGTAGTCTTTCAATCCTAACGACACTATTCCCCTAGAGAACGATCAATCCCCCGGTACTTGCCACTACACTATACTACATCGGTCAGGTACACTGCCTGGTGGGGTTGCAAGCTTCTCAAGATCCCTTGAGAAGTAAAACCTTTTTGCGAGGGGTGCAATCCAACGCATCAAAGTTTTTGGCGCCGCTGCCGGGGAATAGTTATTGTTTAGGTTGAATTTTTATTTTATTAGATCTACTCACTAGATTCCTTTCTAGTGAGATTTTTGTTTTATTTTTCTAGGTTTTTCTTTAGTCTATCTTATTTCTTCGTGTTTTTGTTCGTAACCATTACCATCCGCCAACATGGACGGTGGTAATATCCTCGATCCCAACAACCCACCACAACCAAACCCACCTCCTAGAGCCGTACTTTAGGAGAACTCCCGTCCTAGCCACCAAGGCTATCGAAACACCATTGAGCTCACCCAAGGAGCCAATGTGTCTCCCTTGCGATCCGACACCATCCGGTTGGTGCAAAGCGGATGCGCATTCCATGGACTTCGTTCCGAAGATCCAAACCAACATCTCAAGGATTTCCTCAAAATCGTAGATTCCATAGACCTTGATGTTGCAACTCGAGAGACGACCCGATTGCGTCTCTTCCAATTCTCTCTACGGGACCAAGCTAGTCAATGGCTTGAGCGACTTCCCGCAGGATCCATCACCTCTTGGGACGATCTCACAACTCGTTTCCTTGCTCAATTTTTCCCACCGGGGAGAACTACCAAGCTAAGGAATGATATCTTGGCGTTCCAACAACGCCAAGGCGAAACCCTCTACGAGGCATGGACTCGATTCAAGGACTTACTCCAAAAAGTCCCTCATCATGGCATAGACCTTTGGCTCCAAGTCCAAATCTTCTATGACCATATCAATCTCCCCACGAGGCAAACCATTGACCAAGCGGCCGGTGGCAAGCTACGTGATCTAAGTGCGGAACAATCATGGGATCTCCTAGAAGATCTTGCTCTTTATGACAACGAAAGTTGGAATGATCCCCGTGATTTGAATAAAACGGTCAAGGCAATATCTTTGCCTTCGAATAATTCAAGCACTTCCGACCGTAGGATCATAGAACTTGAAGACCAAGTCAAGTTTCTTATGAAATCCTACGAGGCTCCTAAACCTTCAAGCCAAGTGAACAAAATCACTTCTTCGTGCGAATTATGTAGTGGTCCCCACGACACTCGTGATTGCATGGAACTCCCCGAACAAGCTTTTGCGGACTACGCATCCTCGCGTACCGACGGAGCGGGAGACAAGTGGTACACTTTCAAACCCGAGCCAAACCCTTACGGTGATTCCTACAACCCATCTTGGAAAAATCACCCAAACCTTAGGTGGAAGCCAAACCAAAACGCGCCCCAAAACAATTCTTCCAACCCACCTAATCGTTTTCAACCCAACGGTTCAAACTCGAACCGTACCTTCAACAACAATCCTTCCAACAACTATGGTAGTACCAATAACTTTGAAGGATTGATATCCAATTTTATGGCGTCTCAAGAGGCTCGTATAGCTAAATTCACATCCGAATTTAATCAACAACAAGTAGAGATGACCAATAAGATTGACAACTTATTGAAGGCCCTCAACAACCAAGTGCTATCACCTTCACATAAGGACGCTAGGAACACAAATAGCGGACCCCAAATCAAGGACCCTTCTTCATCCAAACAAGTCCACTTCGTTAATGTTGCCACTATTAAGCCAATCCCTAAGAATGAAATAGATGGTGAACATAAGGAGGAAGTTAGGAAAAATGAGGATGAGGTTAAGGAAGTAGAGGTTGATAAGGAAGCTAAGATAAGTGAAGTAGAAGAAGTAGATGACGAAAAGGACTACTTCAATAGGTCGCCCACTAAGGAAGAACGTGCGTACCATAAGGATCTATTCGATGACCCCGAGACACCATACTTCCTAGGTAACCCAATCATCAAAACCGGTGACCCTACCAACCTCAACATACCATGCAATATAGGTCACTTGCATGTTTGGAAGGCCTACATAGATCTTAAGTCTCCAATAAACGTCATGACTAGAGCCCATTACAATCTAATAATGAAAAAGCAACTGGGACTTAGGACATTTCCTAGCACGGGGTGGATAAGCAATTTTGTGGGTAGAGTTAGGGGACTACATGTCTACATAGGGAATTTCACCTATATCGCCGACTTTGTGATCATTGAGGACATTCGCCTGGTAATAGATGCATGCTTAACTCAAGTAGTTTTTGGAAGGCCGTTTGTCGAGGCCTCTAAGATGAACTATGACCCATCTCTAGGGATAGTTAAGTTCAAGGACGAGACCGATGATGTAGCTTACCAAATGCCTTATAAGATAGAATAATACCGACTTTTGTCAAACTTTGAGAAGGAGCACAAGCAAGTGGTCTACTATAGGAATGATAAGGATAGAAGTAGAGGAGTAGACTATGTCATGAGTAGGATATTTGGGTTTTACAAAGAATGCTTGCAACTAGGTCCGGAATATAAGACTAAATCGGAGGATGACCTAGAAGACGTGACTAACGATGAAGTCACGTAATGTACGGTGACTTTGAGTCTAGCTACAAGACTCGTTAATAAAGAAAAGCGCTTCTTGGGAGGCAACCCAAGCTTTGTGTGTTTATTTGTTTATTTGTTTTATTTTATTTGTTTCCGTATGTATGTTTTATTTTTATTGTTATTGATTCATGCTTCAAACTAAATAGTGAAAATGCTTTATTTTGTTTTTAACTTCGTCTTAACTACATATAAAGGTATTTTGTAAAAGATAAGTGTAAGGGAAATCCAAATCGTTTTATAAGAACAAATGAACATGAATCATAACATTATTAAATTGGCATACATATTAGCAATTGTTTGAGTCAAATGCTTGTATCGAGTCATAATGATATTTTGCAGGATTTCCAGGAAGTAAGAATTGAGTTTTTCCAGAAATTTTCCGGAAACTTAACATGAAAAATCTGTCAGATCACTTTTGACAGCGTCAAGCCCCAGGCTGACGGCGTCAGACCCCGTTTTCTGGAATTTTTGAAAGTTTTGTTTTTCCTCCGGAATCATAAAATGCTTTATAAAACCTCCAACTTATAAACTCCAGGAATCTGCAAAATATTCATTCCACAAGCATTATATCCTTATACAGATTTATACCGCTGATGTTATGCAGGTTTTCGTGTTTGTTTTCTCAGGCTTAACAGGTTATTTTGGACAAGAAGATGATTTATATTTCGGAAGGGAAGCTTTGACTGTTCATTTTATTGGAAGAAGATCTAACCATGTTACCCCTTTATCCACCAAGCGAATCAGTGGAGTATTTGATTTCATTCATTACCTTATTCACTTTTACATCTTATTATTTGAACATTGGGGACAATGTTCATCTTAAGTGTAAGGCG
>LBNU01005957.1:0-5000 GCA_014162995.1 Artemisia annua | reverse complement strand
TCAAACCAAAAAAAAGTCAATATTTGACAAGTTTTTGTTGTCAAATGAAGATCTTGAAGTCAAATATCCAATAGTTCTAGGTATTTTACCTTTTCATGGTTTGAACGAATGAACTAACACGAATAACATTAAATTTTTGGTACAGGAATGGCAAAGATTCTAAAGAAATACGACAAACGAACTGGAGGGTTATTACGTTTGCCATTCATACAGAAGGTCTTGGAGCAACCTTTCTTTACCACGGAGCTCATTTCAAAGCTCGTAAAAGAATGTGAAACCATCATTGATGAGCTTTTTCCAACGGTGGTAGTGGCAGAGGAGATGAATGAAGCGGCGATCACAATGGTAGGAGAAGGGATTTTTAGAAACACCATTGCAGCATTGATGACAATGAAAGAGATTAGAAAAGGAAGCTCGACCCAAAGTCATTTCTCACTTCCGGCTCTAAATTTGCCTGATACTGAGCTTATCCGCTCATGTCAACTCAACTCACCCATATCTATCATTTAACTTGATGTTTGTGTTTTAATATTAGATATGTATTGTTAGCTTTCCCTTGATATATTTGGGATGTTAAATAGTCTACGTATCATATTAGAACTTGAAATTTCAACTCATTGTCTACATGCAGAGCGAGGTAACTTAGCAGATGATGTGTATAATCCATGATCGCTTTGAAACAAGAGCACTCGTATGCAAAATAATGTTCGGATATATGCATTGTGTTTCTTTTGTGGATCGTTATGTTTTATTACAGTGTGTTATAATGTTCGAGTCTTCATGTTTCCAAGCTGGATTTTTTTTTTATCCATATGCGATGCAAGGAATAACAAGATATTTGGCCCATAAACATAAGTGGTTGTGATAGTGTCAAGCTGATTTAGGCCTGCTTCAATATTCAGTAATTTGTTTAAACTGAATTTGAAGATACTATATCAGAGTATACAAACATTATGCAAGAAATGTATACGGTAGTATCTGTAAGTTGTTGTTTGTTTACAGTTCTTTTTATTAAATCATGTATAAACTAGAGATAACTTAACTTCTATTTTATCAGTCTGTATTTTGAGTCATCTTTCTTTATTAAGTCACAAACAAACAACTTTTATATGACTTTTTGAATTTAGTTTTTTGTATGTTAAGTCAATTAAGTTAAATACAAAACAGTCAAACACCACATAAGAGAAAGTCAGAAAACTAAGTTTAATCCCTCAAATGGTAAGGTGTCGCGTAGCTTGGCCTACTAAATAAACTTAACTTGGTGCCCATCAAAGGCCCATTATGAGAGAGTTTGTACTCTGTTAATGAAACACCCCGATTTTATTTATTTATTTATTTATTTTATATATAACTGAAAAAGATGTTTCTTTGACTCACGGGCAGGGGCGGACTTATGTAGTAGGTTTGGGGTGGCGATGCCCCCCATGGCTTAGCCGAAAAAGATAAGATTTTAATGTAATTTTTTTTTTTTNNNNTTTTTTTTTTTTTTTTTTTTTTTTTTTTTTTTGTTGGATAAAGTGGAGTGGGCCCTTTCCCTTGTTTGGTCTGAATGGGGATGAGTGAAAATTTTTGCGCCTCTCTAGCCAGACAGATTAAAGGAAAAGTGTGAAAATGAAACATCAAGGTGGGACCAATTCTCTTAACTAAAGGCCCATTCAGAAAAAAAATAAACGCCCCCTAACTAACCATCTTGGGCTCGAATATATACTTCTTCCTTTTTGTTGAGCTCATTTCGAATTGGCAAACATGTTTTCCTTTAATTTTAGGTAGGGTAAATTGCAATTTTAGTCACTGATGTTCTGCAAAAGTGCAAAAATGACACCGAGACATAAAGGCATGCAAAAACGCAACTGACGTTCCATATAAATGTAAAAAAGCCACCGAGAGCTAACTATCGTTATTTTCCTCGTTAAGTGTCATGTCACTGAGAGTATTATCATCATTTCACTGTTCCAATACACGACTTTATTTCAATGGCTAAATTTGCAAATAAAAACTTAACTTCCTAAATACTATTCATCATCTTCCTCATTGAATTTTCATTAAATTTATATTTTTTTAAACAATTATCAAAAACATCACCACCCTCTACCACCACCACCCTCTACACAGTACCCCAAATTCAAAAACAATGTCAGGTGCAGAATCACCTAAAGATGTTGGATGGATAAAGATGAGTGCAAAAGCACCTAAAAAACTCAAAACTCTACTGCAATACAGTCCTGAAGCAAAAGCTGATATAACATCTTTTAAAAAGCAAGCGAGGTCAAAAAACAAACATAAAACAAGGTCAACTGTCCACTCAGTCTTCCTCTTCACCCTCATTCTCGGCGATGTTGAAGTAACGTAGCTCATACACATTGCGGTCCTTGTTGGAAGCAATCACTCTAAGCCAATCCCTCACATTGTTTCTTTAAGTACTTCTTGGTAAGGTATTTAAGGTACCTGGAAAACAAAATGCCAAGATAAGCAATAGAAGCTAAGTTTACAAATGAACCAGATTGTATAACAACTAAAAGTGTTACATATGATCAGTTACAAAAGCAACATTCTATAAGTACGAAAGAAGCAAGCTAATATTTTGACAATGGTTGCTTGCAAAAACCAACATTTAACAAGCAGGCATCACATTTCTATTTGACAACAATCCTACACAAAATATGCCAACAGTCCAGGAGAGTGTTTAGTGGTCTAGCTGTGATATAATAATGAAAATACAAGATGTAAGATAATATCCCCAACATATCTGCATCTACACATCCAATTCAATACACATAATTAAATCAAAAAAAAATTATGCACTCAGATGATAACTTAAGGTTTAATGACTTTCAAAACAGCTTAAAAGTGATGAAATATGGCTCATTTCTATCATAGTCAGTAACCACCAACATCCAAACTAACAATTCCCTAATTCAAGTAGAAATAAAGCAAAAAAAAGATGATGCAAGTTAACACCCACAAGTTTCATTCCCCCCGCTATCATGTACCAGCACTCAAACGAACGCAAACGCAAACCATCAATCAACCACATCCAACAGTCCAATCCACCACTAACTAGTACTAGCATAGAAGCATTCATGTGTACCAATAAAAGCGAACATCTAATACTCACAAACAATAATATTGTAGTAACCAAAATTCACTAATACGAATTAACAGCCTACGCATAAACCAAGCATTACTAACAACCATATCATAACGAAAACTACGTAACCTATTTATTGGAAAACATTTAGGTTTAATAAACATACACACATAAACAAATGTATGTATTATGTGTTCTAGTATCTCTTAGAGAAGTTGCTATCAGCAGTAACCGAAATCTTGTTCTTTTCCTTAGTAATTTCTCTCACTATTTAACAATGTCAGGTGCATAATCAAACCGCTTTGAGGAGGCCATAAATCAACCTATGGATGTTTTTGAATTTGGGGTACTGTGTAGAGGGTGGTGGTGGTGGTGGTGGTAGAGGGTGGTGATATTTTAGATAATTGTTTAAAAAAATATAAATTTAATAGAAAATTCAATGGGGAAGATGATGAATAGTGTTTAGGAAGTTAAGTTTTTATTTGCAAATTTAGCCATTGAAATAAAGTCGTGTATTAGAACAGTGAAATGACGATAATACCCTCAGTGACGTGACACTTAACGAGGAAAATAACGATAGGTAGCTCTCGGTAGCTTTTTTGCATTTATATGGAACGCCAGTGGCGTTTTTGCATGCCTCTATGTCTCGGTGTCATTTCGCACTTTTGCAGAACGTTAATGACTAAATTTGCAATTTACCCTTTTATACATATATGTTAATTATTAAATATGTTATTTTATCTTCTTATTTCGTAAAAATATGCTATATTTCTTAATAAATAAATGTTAAATAGAGCAGTACTTTTGTTACTTAGAGATAAGGTATGTTAACATAGGTTAAAGTTTAACCAACTGTCATCTCAGCGCTACATCAGCTTTAACCTTTTCACCTTTAACCATAAAAAACATCGGTTATCATAACAAAACTATTTTCAAATTCAACCCCTAAACTAAAACTAATACTTCATTTATTAAAAAAACATAACATTAATTCTTAAACATTACAATACTAAATATAAATAAACTAGAAAAAAATTACAATGAAATAAAAAAATATGAAACATAGGAAATTTAAAAACATACGTATTACAAATACTTATTCCTCGTCTTCGGAATCTTTTTGTTGTTGTTGTTGTTGTTGTTGTTGTTGTTGTTGTTGTTGTTGTTGTTGTTGTTGTTGTTGTCGTCGTTGAAGATGTTTCTTCCATATATGGTCCATTAGGTCTCGTTGGAGTTGAGTATGCGTTTCTTGGTCGCGTAATTCTCTTGCCACGCGACGATGGGTATCACATCTTTCGACCCACCTTTGCTGCCTCAAATGTGGTGTCGGACCCACCCACATGTCGTCATACTCACATAGTGCAAACTTTTGACCTTTTAAAATCATGTTATGCAAAATAATGCAAGTATACATGATTCTACGTATCTTGACAATTTTCAATTGATGTGTTGGTTGTTGTAGTATACCCCAACGTCCTTGAAGCACATCAAAAGCACGTTCGACATCCTTTCGTGCACTTTCTTGTTTCCTTTTAAAATAACCATGTTTTTCGTCGGTCATTGCCGAGAAGGATTTGACGAAAGTTGCCCACTGTGGGTAAATTCCGTCACCTAAGTAATATCCGTGTTTATATGATGAGACGAAAAATGTTACGTTTTTAGGGGTCGGTTTGAGTCCTAATTCGTATGTTTTTGGTTTGGATTTCACCCAAAGTCGTTTCTTTTCTCATTTTAGGTACTTTTGAAGGGAAAATCACAAAAGAAGCATTTTCGGGCGTTTTCGGAGTGAAAAAGTGCGGAAAACAACAAAAACTCAAAAGACCTTAAAGATCACAGAAGGTGACGCCGTCACACTCTACAAGGTGACGCCGTCAGGAACAAGTGAAGTCCAGAATTGGAAAAATACTCATGA
>LBNU01005954.1:228943-250699 GCA_014162995.1 Artemisia annua | reverse complement strand
ATATATATACCTAGATGGATGAGACATATAGAGTCAAGCAAGTAAAGGCATTTAGACATGTATCATAAGTACAAAACTATATCATGTCAAAATAGTTATAGAAAGACAATAACTATTATAATAAACATGCATTCAATAACTAAGCAATTAATTATGAAGGCATATAATCAAATCACGTAGGAGCACATAAACATCTAGAAATATCATATATGCGAGATGCCATAAATTTAGGAGTAAAACAAAATTCTAATGTGAGGCAAGGTTCATAAAAATAAACTAGCGTTAAGTATATTTAGGAAGAACCATTTAATCAAGTTGGAGAATGAGTATGAGACTATTACTAGTGGTGCTCAATTCAGGCTAAACACGACCATTTTTACGGGTTACACACACCCAACTTCTCACATAGAAGCAATTCAACCGTTAGGTTAAATTGATTTTCTAGTCAATAGATTCTCCAGTAGTCATTCTCCTTTTAGAAGAAATTGAGTTCCTAAATTTACCGATCGAAGAGTACCAAATATGAAGTTTGCTTGATTCACTAATACTTGGCTTAATGTGACTCAAACATCATGTTTTTATGAATGTAAATCTAGATTATATATTTTACTCATGATCCTAATAGAGACGTGTAGAATGTTTAGACAAAAGTAAACAAAATGTTTGAATCTTTTGTTTATGATTTACCGGTTGTTTGGTTTTAATTGCATATTACTTGATTTAATAAATGTGCTTGATTTAAGAATGCTCCTTAGCATATCTTGTGAAATGAATCTCATTAAGATTATTTATCTTAAATGAGTTTGTGATTCTCAAATGATATTAAAACTAGACATTTTTATATTCTTAAAAATATTATTTTCAATGATTTTGGCAATGTTGTATAACATAATTTAACTAGTATTTGAAAAGATGAATTTTACTTGTTTATGCATTGTGACAAGTTATTTTTCAATTTTAATAACTTATATTATTTTAAAAGGAATATGTAGTGCATTGCCTTGTAACACAACCATTCATGCTACAAGGAAAATGAAATACATAGAATATATAGTGTGTATTATTCTTAAATATGTATTTTAGTTTGTAGTGATGATTTTAAGTAGTGTGAGCAAAGTTTACATATGTTGTTATTTTGCTCATATTTGGTTTTTCGGAGATGACACATTTATCCGTTGTACTACAATGTAAATTTCTTGAATATTTCGGATGAAACATCCAGGTTGTCAATCCTACTTCAATGTATATTTTATAAATGTGTTTGCTAAATATTTGGAACACAACTATTGAACAAGTAGACTCAATATGACATCATATTCACAAGTGTGAGTTATGATCCGATGCATATTCTTATCGTCTTGGAAAAGGATTTTGTTATTTTCATATCAATCGAGTGTGATTGAGTATGTAGATTCAAGACTATATCCTTTGTTGTAATTTGATATAATCTTGAAACTAAACAAATGACAATCCAATTTCTTGTCCACACTCAAAAACATATCAATTAGATTTAGCAAACACATTTATAAAATGTAATGATATAATATCAAGATCTTTCTTGACCCTCACGAACACTCATTTTAAATATATAGATATTTTGGTAGTGTGTTCCATTAATCCTAAGATTATTTATAAGTGAGGTTAGTGAATGATTGAAAGTTGACTTATTACTACATGATTGTTATATGTTTTGTTTATTTGAAGAACTATTCATTGTTGTGTATAATGAACACACTTAGATTTTGAAAATACTTTTTCTTTTTATATAACTAATAATGTTTTTTTTTTCTTTTTTTTTTAAAGATTCAATTTCTCTTAAAACAACCTAAGGTAAAACATGGTAATTTGTTGAAAATATTTAGGTGACTAGATTTAACTCATTTACTAGATGTTTGAGTAAGATTAAGCCATCTATACCTATATGCAATGCAAGCATAATATAGCAATCCTAACGAAAGAAATCTAGCATAAGATCTAGTTAAGTATAAACCGGAAAGCTAGCTATAAACTAACAAGGCACATATGCTTAGATGTACAATTATCCAAACTTCAAATAGCAACAATTATCTAATATATATTCAATTAAGAAAATAAAATCACAAAGAAGTTCACATAACACATAAAGCACTTGTCGTCGTTTTGTGTATTATATAAACCAATGTTTACTTAGCTCGATTTTATTTGAAAATAAAATAGTTTCCTCCCCATTCTATAATTTAATTAAGATCAATATTTTGAAAACATAAATACTTAATTTTTCAAAAGTATATCAACTAGGAATGCCCAACTTGAAGGAAAAGGTAAACCAAAAGTTTTACGTTAAAACGAGACACAAATGTTTGACCACCGTGTAGTATTTTGCCTTTCTGACAAATTTAACTTTGAAATAATTATTTTTAAGTATTTTTAAATGAAAGTAGACTCAATTACCTTTAAAACGCCGGGTGGCACGACTTCTACGGACTTACGGTTAATTTTATATGATTTTTCAAAGTTTCTTAAAAACTGTCGAACAGACAGGCGGACCCCTTAATTTTAAGGGGGCCGCCCAGTGTTTAAGGGGGCCGCCCAGACAATTAAGGGGGCCGCCCGTCTGGTACTCAAAATTTTATTTTTTGTAAAATATTGTTTTCTGACTTTGCGGAAAGATGTGTAACTTCCTGATTTTTGATACCGAACATATAACACTTATTTTTAGCATAATATTATTTCGAGATAGTATAATTAGTGTGTATAACATCAAAACTAATACAAGTTAATCAACAAAAAACTTTTCATATTTAATCCTCCTTAATATATAATTTGATACATGGTTCGTACTCAATTTTTAAAACCATTTGTTTTGAAAATTAGAGCGACGTGGCACTTGATAACAATTGTGGAAAACTAGAAGGGGGGTTGAATAGTTCCCCTCTTTTTCGTTTTATAAAATGTTTGTTTGAAAAACCTTCAATTAGAGTTTATTATGAAAACAATATATAATCAATATGATTAATTATATATGTGTACTTTCGAGTTTGTTTTCAAAACTTAGTTTTATGAATAAAGCTTTGGTTGATCTTTATGTTAATATGTTTTCCTTTTGAAATCTTAAGACGTTTTGTATCAAATCATCTATTAAGTTAAACTCAATATGAGGAGTGTGAATAATAATGTAGTCGATCATATCATATAATTATGCACATCATCACAATATTAACTTGCGACTATAACACAATCAATCACCATGACAATATAAGCAACAACCAACACATATATGCAAGCATATATATAAAGCGATAAATGCAAGAGTAAATGTAAAGAGATAAGAGAAAGAAGATGCAAGCCGGACACGATGATTTATAGTGGTTCGGCTACAAGGTCTCCTTCCTTGCCCTACTCCACTCCCCGAGTCACCTACTCGAGAGTTTTCTTCACTACTCAACAAGCTCCCTTTTGGCGGAGAAAACCTTACATAACGTTGCTTACATTATTTAACGACACTAAGCTTATGTCGGGTTCTAATAGTAGCTAGAACCAATCTCACGACACGACTTCTATCACTACACAACTTCTACATGACTTCACGACTTCTTCACGGCTTCACAACTTCACGGCTTCACAACTTCACGACTTCTTCACTACTTCACAACTTCTTCTATACTCCACTACTTATTCACACACCTACATCTTCACAACTAAATGACTTCTCCACACTACTACTTCTTCCCACTACTTCTTACTCACTCATTGACTCACTACTAAGTAAGATCATCTTGATCTACTTATTACATATACATACATAACTCACAACTTCACATCAACACTAACTAGACTCTAATATATCTTTGGCTTTATGATAGGGAGGATTCTTCTCTTGCACTTTGGATGAGGAGGGATTGAATCACTTGAAACAAAGATTAATAATCTTATGATCAAAGAGCTTTAGAAGATGTTTAGAGAGATTTAGATCTGAAAATTTTCGTGCAAAAGGTGAGAAATATACCAGGTTTGAGGTGGTATTTATAGGAAAAAATTTCTGACAGAATCTGACAGGGGAGCGTGGCCGGCCCCCTTAATTCATGGCCGGCCCCCTTAAAATTAAGGGGGCCGCCCTCTTGTAACGGCCAGATTTTCTGTCTTTTAGTGGGGAAAGTTTATTTGGTGAAAAACTAACTGATTTTGGTTAAAAATTTGAATTCATATATTTAGTATGATTTAAACATTTTCCTTTATTACCAAAAGTGTTTTTCAAAAATATATAATATGTTTATATTATTTTATAACATTTTCTTTTAATTAAAACATTTCCCTTTAATTATCAAAAGTGTTTTTCTAAAATATATAAAATGTTTATAACATTTTATAAAATTTGTAATGTCTAAATAAAAATCCCTTTGATCATAAAATGTATTAGACATTTGTTTATACATACCTTAAGCGATTGTTGAAGCATCTCGAGACGTTGAGATGTCGAGAGACGTTGACGTATGCATGCATAGATGATTTGTGATTACAAGTAACTTAAGCACTTTACGTTATGTGTTGTAACTTACATCTTTGTCATCATCAAAACATGAAGAGGATGTTTAGATTAAATCGTAATATAAATCGTAATATTTATGCCAACACATTTGTTCACTTTAAAGAGCATATGCTCACACTTATTAACTCTTTTGGCCACTTTGTTTTAAATTGTATGTGACTAACTCCAAAAAAGCAACACCCATTGTGTGACTAAATCATCACAAACGTCACATTTTTTGTATATTCATGTGGCCAAAGGACGGGAAATAGTCACACAAAATACACATTTACTAGAAAGACTCATCTCAAATGTCACATATGTTATATATTTATGGGGCCAAAGGACGAACAATAGTTACTCTCAAAAAATATTCGTGTGACTATAAGGTATTTACGGTCACTGATAATGACTAATCCAACAAAAATTGTGCCTAATTTGTCACACATATTTGGGGTTTTGGTCACTCTTTTTCGATGGAAAAGGCCACGAACTCAACAATGTGACCATATGACACCTACGGTGGCGGGACCTTTGGTGACACACGACGAAAAAAACGTGTGTGACTATATGCATATCGTCACACATTTTGGGCTTGACCGATACAACTTTTTGTACCAGTGTGTTCGGCTTTGAGAAATTCTAGCATAGGATATTTTTAAATTCACATTTCCCTAGTAATAATGGGGAATGTGTTTTTTGAAAATATTTTTAATAAGGTCTACTTGAGGGCAATTAGAGTTCAAGTGGGGGTATTTGATGACGTCAAATAATCTGATATTCTAAGTATCAATTTTCCTTCTTTATTGACCATTTTAGCTTAATATTGTCTATAGTTCTTTCTTATTACTTCACCTTTCATTTCAGGACAATTAATAGAGTATGGAGCGGAGAATGGACGAAGATAGACTCAATACGGACAAAAGCAACTACTACATGAAGACTACGGCGTAACTAAGTGATGATGTTACGCCGTAGCATAATTATGACGTGGAATTATCCATATATTAAAGACTACACCGTAACCAGTAACAATGTTACGGCGTAATGAAGACTACGAGGCCAACTTATGGAACTTGTGAAGACTACAGCGTAGCACCTCAGTTCATCTACGACGTAGCAAGGTTACGGTGTAACTCAACCCCCCAACTACGCCGTAACAAGGCCCAAGGATAAGATCGTATGAGGATAACATTAGCTACGGCGTAACTAGTTATAGCGTTACGCCGTAGCAGAATCCTGGTCTATAAATACAAGACGAATTTTCACCTTGATGATCATCTCCCCTTTCCCAAACCTTTCTAGGGGTTGGGGAGAGCAACCACAGAAGAAGATAAAGGAGTTAGGAGCCAGAAGATGGAAGTTCTCGTCTACATTAATCATTTGTATTCGAGTTTGGATTCTCTTATGCTTATCCATAATCATTAGATGAATTCTTATTATTAATTCAAGTAAATTTCAGTTATTTGTTCCTTTTTATTACTTCGTAGAGATATCTTCTTTGTCCATTCATTTGCACTAGTTTCGGTAGTATTATAAGCTTGTTTGTATCTATTACATTTTATGTGGTTGACTTGATACCTCAATCTATTTAGTAGGCTAGAAGAATTGACCATAGGATACTAGCCTGATAGATTGCGAGGAAATGGGAGGGATGACAACTGACCATACTGCCTTGTGTGAGAATTAACCATAGGACCACCTTACAAGTAGAGGTACTTAAGAAGTTAGAGAGATCTTTGATCTGAGAGGGCGATGTCTACCGAATGTGATCTATTAGGTTTGGCGCTTAATGACTCAACCAAATATCTAACCTCCGCTTACTAGCATGGGGTAGTGCCCTGTGATTTCTAGTGATATTTATGCCACTGTACGTTGTGTATGAACTAGAACAATTTCCTGAATAGCTTGGATTACAACACTATCTTTAAACTTTCTTTCTCTTGATTCAATTCTGTAAGTTGTAACACATCAAGTCCCATTAGTGTCCGAAACACCATTGACAAAACAACAATAATAAAAGTTAGTAAATAAATAACGAAGTAATTAACGACATATAAAGATAAATAGCATGTATCATTGGGCTTTAAGCCCAATGTAAATGTTTTAAACCCAATACGCTCACTTGGGCTTATGGGCCCAAGTTTGACCAAACCGATGCTAATGGGCTCCTTAGCCCATTAAACCAATTCCAAACAATAGTTTACGTTATAAATATATTTTGACGTAACACGACTGGAACCCCTAACCTTGTTAATGACTCAAACGATATATGACACAATTTATATAACCAAGTCCCCACGACACTTGTGTGTCGTGGTACACATCACAACACTCCCCGTGAGTATCAGTTTCAACTCAATATTCGACAAAATAATTACCATGGCCAATGAAACCCTAAAGGGGTTTTATTAGCATCCAGGGGTCATTCCTGCCAATCTCCGAGAGTTTAGGGTAGGCGGTATAATTAGATCATATGGACCATTTTTGATATTTAGTAAATCTTTTATATATATGGAGTGTGAGCCCCATTTTAGTTAGCAAACGATCGTTTTAAATAACGGGATTTTCGCCATTGCGTCCGGAATGATTTTCCTGATAAAAATGAGTATTCACACGAACGCAATTAATTAAATCATATATTTAATTGGTTAACGCGTTTTTGGTTGTACCAACCCAGTAAATGAATAACGCTCACGTTTTACGAGATAACTCTCGTTTTTGAGCCAAATGAGTTCGAGAAGGTTCTTAAATGATAAACAAAGAATGATGCCATATAAAATTACGCATGGAAATTCACGGGTTGTCACACCTACTGCATCAATAATAATGAAGACAAACTTTCCAAATCTAACACCGCATCGTAAGTATATTTTTGAATAATAATTTGTTACTACGTCGGTTTATGTGTTTTTATTAATCATGATATGTTATATTAGGAGTTTGATTAAAATTTACATTATATAGTCTTTTAGATCTGGAACAAAAATGTCAAAAAATAGATGCAAGCATGTTTACGAAATTTGCTTCAAAACCACATGTGCATACTCATATAACAAAGTACACTAAGACCAAAAAGAAGATTTTTAGAACCTGTATCTTCTCCTTTACGATTGTCGACACGTACACGCTGGCTATACTTAAACTAATGCTACATTACATTAATGGTTAACACTTCGAGTGAAAAATAGGATTTTTAACAAATAATGTTGATGTTCAGGCATCCGAAAAGCTAATTTCTTACACAGATTATTCTTCTATATCAGAAACATTTATTGCCTAATAAGCTTTGTTTAGAAAAAGTGTAAACTACCTATGATGCATTATATTTGAAGTGTTTGCCTATAGTAGCATGCTGTATACTCCTAGGCTTACATATACCGCCAATGATTGTTGCCCTCAAACGTGGATCTTTATGGTCTAACGTTAGTCACAATATACCAGAATTGATCGAAATAATTATTGAAATAACTTTGTATAAATTGCAATAATAATATGTCATCAAGTATTGTATTTACAGAATCTAAACTATTTATAATAAGTGAAAAAAGTATGTTGAAGGGTTGTGTCGATTCAGATGAATCAACAGTTATGATGGTTCGGTTGTGTAACTGCTAAATGGCAGTTATACATAAGTTGACTTTTTGGTGTGTTGACTTTTGGGTTTGACCGGGTAGAAACCTGGTAGATTGGGATTAGCCCAATATTCTCCCCCTTACTCACAATCGTCATCTCCAAGATCTTTAACTCTGATGAGTTGCCTCATGGTTAGAAATTTGATCTTTGGTAGTGCTTTCGTGAGTATGTCAGCTTTCTGATATTCTCCACTTATGAATTCAACTTGTAGATCTTCTCTTTCAACACATTCTCGTATGAAGTGGTACTTCGTATCGATGTGTTTACTTCGTCCGTGAAAGATAGGATTCTTCATTAGTTCTATAGCTGATTTGTTATCAACCATAATAGTTACCTTTTCTTCCTTCGAGTGTGTAAGCCTGCTTAGTAGTCTTTTCAACCATAAGGCTTGTGTTGCTGCTGCAGTTGCTGCAATAAATTCAGATTCGCAGGATGATAATGCTACTTTGGCTTGCTTCTGTGTGCTCCAGCTGATTGGTGAATCCCCATAGTAAAATATGATTCCAGTAGTTTCTTTTCCTTCTTGAGTATTGACTCCATAACTACTGTCGCTAAAGCCTTGTATTTTGTTTCCTCCATTGTGTTTGTAGGTGATACCGTAGTTCTTTGTTCCTTTAACATAACGTAGTACCTGTCTTAATTCTTTCATGTGTTGCTCTTTTGGTTCCTGCATAAATCGACTAAGTAATCCAATATGATAACTTAAGTTGGGTCTTATGTGAAGCAGATATCTTAAACATCCTATTAAGCTTCTATATTCAGTTGAGTTGACCATTGTTCCTTCAGTATTCTTTGTTAGTCTTGTTCTTGGATTCATAGGTATTAGGGTTTCATTGCAGTCTGCCATTCCAACTTCCTTTAGAATCTTAGTTGCGTATGCGGACTGCTTTATTGATATGTTGCCTCCAGTTTGTGTGACTTCTATTCCTAAATAGTAAGCTAAAAGTCCAAGGTCACTCATTTCAAAGTTGTCTTCCATTTGAGCTTTAAACTTGTCTATCTCATATTTTGGTGTGCCAGTGATGATTAAATCATCAACATAGACTCCTATAAGTAGGATTGAGTCTTTTGTGGCTTTTGTGTAGATCGCTTGTTCTAATGCACATTTCTTGAAATCTAAGGACTTCAAGGTGTTGTCCAGTTTTATGTTCCATGCACGTGGTGCTACTCTTAGACCGTATAGAGCTTTAATAAGCCTATAGACCTTTCCAGAATTCTCTCTTTTTATGAAGCCCTCCGGTTGTGAAACATAAACTTCTTCTTTTAAATCTCCATGTAGAAATGCAGATTTTACATCAAGGTGATGTACTTCCCATTTGTTGTTAGCAGCTATGGCGAATAATAGTCTAATAGTTTCCATTCTTGCTACAGGTGCGAAAACTTCTTCAAAGTCTATGCCATGCACTTGAATGTAGCCTTTTGCTACTAGTCTTGCTTTATGCTTAACTATGTTTCCATTAGCATCTTTCTTGGTCTTGAATACCCATTTTAAACCAATTGCTTTATGTCCTTTGGGTAAAGTGGTTAGTTCCCATGTGTTATTTCTATTGATAGAATCTAACTCCACCTTCATTGCTTCGATCCATTTTTGATCGTTTGATGCTTCCTTGTAATTCTTAGGTTCATCTTCAGCAAGTAATAATCTCTCAGTGTCTTCATATAAATCACTAAAGGTTCTGAAACATCTTATAGGTGTGTTATCATAATGTGAGTGTGAAGCTGTGGTTGATGTTGAACCACTATCACTCTAATAGGTTGATCCAATTGAGTTGATTGGTGTAACTTGAGAGTTTACTCGTGATGAAATTGTTGATGGTGTGTGAAGTGTTTGTGATTGTGAGGGTGAGCTTGTTGTTTATGTTGTGTAATCATCATCATCATTATTGGGAAAGTTATTGTCTTCGCCATTTGGTTGGATATTGTTAGAACCTAAGTTTATCAACATTTAATCAAGTCTCGGTTATTTCATCAATTGTAATAGGTTGCAAAGTTATTTAATCATGTTATGTTTAAGGGTAAGCCCTTTACTCGTCCAATGGGCCTAAAGCCCATACGAATTAGAGAAGGGAAGAGAAGGGAATGTTGCCCTAGCTCTTCACCTATAAATAGGACATCTATGTAATGCTTACTCTTGTTGGTTATTTCATTTACATAAGGAAACTCTTGCACTTTTATTCTTCATATTTGATCTAATCAACCAAACTCTATTTCTCATCTTATTTCTATCAAATCTATACTTGTGTTTACAATATGGTGACCTAACAAGTGGTATCAATCGCTAGAAGAAGGTGTAATCTTTGTTTTTGTTGCTAACGAACCATAAACAAGTTTTTTAGTCGTTATTTTTTGATAAAGTTTATTACTTTCTTGTTTGTTTCGTGTTTTTATCACATCTTTTTCATCAAAACTTGTGTTACAAACTCAAACAACCAACAAAGTTTCAAAATTTCTCAAAAAATTTTGATTCGTACTTTTGTACAATTTTTCGAAAATTTTCAAATTTTTGAAAAGTTGTTAAAGTTTGCAACTTTCTTTAAGATTTCATCATTTTAAGGTTAGTTGTACAAGAATCTTGGATTAAAAACGTGTTTTTGGATTGCTTTTTACAAAAACAAAAATCTGCCAAATTTTGACAAAGTTTCGAAATCCTTAAACCCCAATCTTTCGAGATCTTTTGTTACTGCTCCTAAGGTGTTTTCGTTGGTTACTCAGTGCTTTTCTCTCTTGTATAAGAAAGAAAACACTTCGACTCGTTGGATATTTTCGTTATTGTATAATCTCGAAAATTTTGTGGAATTTTTTCGAAAATTTTAAAGTTTCAAGATCTTTTCTGGTTTATCGAAATCTTTTGATTTTCGAGATCCTTGGAAAACTTTCGAAATCCTTTCATAATTTTCGAGAACCTTACAAATTCCTGCTACAGTGAAAAGTCTCGAAAGTTTATTAAAATTTTCTCGATAAAGTTGATTTTTCGAGAACTTTTGGAAATTATCGAGATCTTTGACATTTTATCGAGATCTTTTGGGCTTTGACTGTTTTTTGAGATATTTTTCAACAAAGTTTCGAGAAAACACTTGGGATAGCTTTCAAAGCTTGGCTTAACACTTATACCTTCTACAAGATCCATTTACACACAAGTCATTCATCATGTCTCAACTACCGTACTCAAACTCTCCTTACACTCCACGTCACAGTACCGACCCTCGTCATGTACTACACTTTGGTAATGAATCATATCCTCCTATGTTGATTAATGGAAACTACACTACCTGGAAACGACGATTCTTATAATGGCTTGCTGATCGTCCACACGCTGATCTCATACTGAAATCCATTCTTCATGGACCATATCAAATGAAATTCATTGCTGACTCAACAGGCTTCATTGAACTACAAACTAAAGACACTTTGACTGGCCATGACCTAGACCAACATGTTGCTGACTACCAAGCAAGTTGGTACATCACTCTAGGTCTTCCAAATTCCATCTACTCTATCTTGGATTTTGAAGCTTGTGCTCATGAAATTTGGAAACATCTTGAAATCATGCATCAGCCACACAAAGACCTACGAATGAATCAGCTTCTACAGTCTTGTCTCCAAAGGAAGTTCATGAAAAACATCCTCCCTGCTCCACAAATCACTCTTCAGAGCTATATGGAATCGCGACTGACAAATTTGCTTAAGCTAGAAGATGATACTACTCACGTGGAAACAACATCTGGAAGATCTCATGGAATGACAAACATTACCTCTTATGTTCCTGTCATGGATAACTCACATGGAACTGTTGATATGCTATTAATGGCTGACACACATGAACTCCAGGTAAGTGACTCCAGTCCAATCTATGACACTGATGCTCTGTATCAAGCAAATGATTCTTATCCATGCCTGATACATGACAGTGGTTCTCCGTCTAACTCTATCTCAGACAATGCACAAGCTGTTCAATCTGACTCTATGTTATCTACTCATATAACTGATCAAATGTCCACAATGGTGTTATTTGATGATAATCCAATAAACCCAGTTGTTACATTTGATGAAACAATTATATCCACTGCACAAGATAACAATGATCAACTTGAACAACATGAGCTTTTGTCTGATTCAGACGCCGAATGGAGAATGTTACTTATGACCAGCCAAAATCAAAATATTCAGTGTCAAGCACTGAATGCAAAGTTGAGAGACAAAAACGTTGCATTAACAAGAGAACTTGAGCATTGTAAATCACAACTCAATTTTTTCAAAGAAAAAGCAGATAAGGAAACATGCTTAGGGACAACACTTCAGAAAAACAACGACTTACAAAACAAACTAAGCATGTTAACTGACTCTACTTTATTTCAGTACTATAAATATTTCACAACTGAGATCCAATCAATGGAATATGCTGTTGAAAAGAATTCTGAACTCACTGTTGCAAACTTTCTTTCTCCTGTTGCGAAAGAAAGAAGGGAAATGTTACAAACTCAATTTACCCCAAGTCTTCAACGTTTGCATTCATATGCTAAGAGATGGGAACAGGAACTTAACAAGGAAGTCAAAAACATCATAAATGTTTTTCAAGAATCTGAACAAGCAATTTTAAATCAAAAACGTCAAAATCAATTTTTACAAAAAGAAGCTGATCGACTATTGGAACATGTTCTTAGTGCTGATATAATTTCTGTGATTATGAATTCTCTTTATGAATCTGGTACTTCTATGCTTGTTGATGATCACTGTGATGATGTTGAGTTGTTATCTAAACAAATTGAGACATTAAAAGATGAAAACGTTAATCTCCGAAAACACAATGATGATGTGCAAAACAAACTTTCAAATGAGATTTCTCAACTCAACAAAAAGCTTGAATGGTGTCAAAACCAAAGTCTTGATTTCGAACTGGAATTACAAAGTCTTAAAACTTCCACAACTTTTCAAAACGAAAACGAGGAACTAAAAAGTCAAATCTCGAAATATGAAAAGGAAATTGCAGAACTGCAAGAAGTTACAGATTTTTGGCAAAAGAGTCGTGATGAATATTTTTATTCTAACCGAAAACTCGACAGTGAAATTCAAGATAAAATGCACATTATCATTGAGTTGAAAGAGAAAATACGTAAGCTTGAAAAAGGAAAATCTGTCAACACTAATGCAGTTGCTCCAGGAATGTACTCATTAGACATAATAAATATAGGACAACACACTAAGAAGTCTAATTTGGCTCCTTCCACTTCTACAGGAATAGTTGCCACTCATAGCATTAGCAGATCCAAGCATAAACGAATGAAATGGAAGAATAGGATTTTGCAACGTAAAAGAGAGACACTAGAAGCCTCTAAAGTAGAAGAACACCCTAGGACTTTGAATAAGACTCATCCTGCACTAGATTTAGATACTGATTTGGCAAATTGTAATTCTAATCTATGTGTAACGAAGGAATGTTTTAAAAGTTGATGCTTCATGTGTGTTTTGTCGTAAGAGTATGTTATCTGGTGATCATTCTAAATGTGTTGCAAATTCTCTTTTATCTCGTCTTAAGAAACGTACATTAGGCAGAAAATCTAGGCCCACTAATGCTTCTAAATCTATGCTAGGACTTATGCCTTGTGTAGTTTCTAAGAATGATATAGTTAACCCAGTAGTTGCGACAAATACCTCTAGGATCATGCCAACTGTTACTGAATTTGATATAAAGAAGGCTAAATCTAGTTGGAATTGGCAACGTTGGTTACAAAGGACACATAACTTTAAATGGATTCCTAAAATTGTTAACATGTGTGCTTCTAACCCAATGGAACCCACAACTTCTTCGTGTTCCACCCTTACCATTGTACCATCGTCGTCTCTTTCATGTGATGCAGGTGGTGCAAATTGTTCTCTGGATTGCTGATAGCGGATGCTCCCGACACATGACAGGCAATCTCAAACTGTTAAGAAACTTTGTCTCAAAGTTCATTGGTACTGTCAGATTCGGGAATGATCATTTCGCTGCAATTATGGGCTATGGGGACTATTTCAGTGGGAATATCGAAATTAGTCGTGTTTATTATGCTGAAGGCCTCGGTCACAATCTATTTTCAGTTGGTCAATTTTGTTATGGTTATCTGGAAGTTGCATTCAGGGAGAAAACATGCTTTGTTCGTTATCTACAAGGAAATGATCTCATGTCCGGCACACGTGGAAATAGTCTATATACAATTTCAATGTCCGACATGACCGCTTCCTCTCCCATTTGTCTACTTTCAATGGCTGAAACGACAAAATCCTGGTTATGGCACCAACGCATGTCACATCTCAACTTCCGAACTATGACTGATCTTGCTCGCCATAAACTAGTTGACGGTCTTCCAAGGTTCCGATATGCAAAAGATCACCTATGTCCCGCTTGTGAACAAGGAAAGAGCAAACGTGCACACCTCACCTCCAAACCAGAACCGATCACTGATCATGTTCTTCAACTTCTTCATATGGATTTATGTGGACCAATGCGAGTACAAACGATTAATGGGAAACGATACATACTTGTGATAGTCGATGACTTCTCCAAATGGACTTGGGTCTACTTTCTTCAAAGCAAAGATCAAGCTCCATCAATGATAATCACCTTTCTCACGAAAATTTAGGTTCAACTTCGCCACACAGTAAGAATTATAAGAACAGATAATGGAACTGAATTCAAGAATCAAACTCTTCGTGCATACTTTGAGAAAGTTTGAATTGAACATCAAACATCAATTGCACGGACTCCCGAACAAAATGGAGTGATCGAAAGACGCAACAGGACGTTAGTGGAAGCCACACGAACGATGCTCATTAATGCTCAATTACCAGATTATCTTTGGGTAGAAGCTGTCTATACCGCATGTTACACCCAAAATCGTTGTATGATCAATAAACGTCACAAAGTCACACCGTATGAAATTGTTCACAAACGAAAGCCTAACATACAACACTTTCATGTATTTGGATCTCTTTGTTATCTGAATAATGATCGTGATGATCTTGGAAAGCTTAAGGCAAAGGCTGACGTCGGTATCTTCATTGGATATTGTGAAAACTCCAAAGGTTTTAGAATCGACAACCGTTCAAAATGGAGTGGTCGAAAGACGCAACAGGACGTTAGTGGAAGCCACACGAACGATGCTCATTAATGCTCAATTACCAGATTATCTTTGGGTAGAAGCTGTCTATACCGCATGTTACACCCAAAATCGTTGTATGATCAATAAACGTCACAAAGTCACACCGTATGAAATTGTTCACAAACGAAAGCCTAACATACAACACTTTCATGTATTTGGATCTCTTTGTTATCCGAATAATGATCGTGATGATCTTGGAAAGCTTAAGGCAAAGGCTGACGTCGGTATCTTCATTGGATATTGTGAAAACTCCAAAGGTTTTAGAATCGACAACCGTCGTACTAGAGAGATTCAGGAGACTATCCATGCTAATTTCGATGAGCTCACAGAAATGGCTTCTGAGCAAAACAGCTTAGGACCCACAACCAACCGTCTAAACTTTCCAGATTCTTCAGCTGAACCGTTGTCACTAACTCGTCGAGAATTGGAAACATTGTTTTCTCCTTTGTTCGATGATTCATTTGAGACATGTGCACCAGATGTATCCACTAGTTCCGCTGCTCAACCTGATCATATTCAAGTACCTGATACAACGGTTACTACAACTACAATAGTAACACCCGATGCATCCCCGACTGAATCACCAACAATAAAAGAACAAACCGCTTCCAACACCGACAACCCACCTGAAGATCTGAACCAACAACAAGTACCCGAACCTGCAAATTATGATCCAAATGCGTTCTTCAATCCGTTTGCTCCGACTCCGAACCTTTCTGATATTGCTGAGTCGTCAACACGCAACTTGGAACCAACTAATATGCAGCAGTTTCATAACCCTCACCCTTCAACACATCATTGGACTCGTGACCATCCAATTGTCAACATTATTGGTCATCCAACAGCTCCAGTTATGACTAGACAAAAACTTCACTCCGATGCCGAACATTGCATTTATGCTCTAACAGTTAGTCATGAAGAACCGAAAAATATTAAAGAAGCTCTCACTTACGACAACTGGATTTAATCAATGCAAGAGGAATTCAACCAATTCAAACGTCTTGAAGTTTGGGAATTAGTTTAACGACCGGATGAATTTTATGTCATTAGGATAAAATGGATTTGGAAAAACAAGTTGGACGCAGAAGGCAATGTTATTCGTAACAAATCACGTTTGGTAGCTAAAGGATATACTCAAGATGAAGGAATTGACTTTGAGGAATCTTTTGCACCAGTGGCTAGACTCGAAGCTGTTCGAATATTTTTAGCATACGCTGCTCACAAAAACATGGTCGTTTATCAAATGGATGTGAAAACTGCATTTCTAAACGCTCAACTACGTGAGGAGGTATACGTTAGTCAGCCAGAGGGATTTGCCGACCCAGAGCACCCAAATCATGTCTACCGACTTAAGAAGGCTCTCTATGGTCTCAAACAAGCCCCCAAGGCGTGGGTGTATGGATACACGAAAAAGTACTTCTGGTGGTTTGCAGTTTCTTGGAGATAAACTCGTGTCTTGGCAATCAAAGAAGCAGGATTGCACATCACTATCGTCAATAGAAGCTGAATATGTTGCCATGTCTGCCTGCTGTGCACAAGTCATTTGGATGCGTACACAACTAATGGACTACGGTTACTTATTCAACAAGATTCCGATGTACTGTGACTCGAAAAGTGCGATAGCGATTTCGTGCAACACGGTTCTGCATTCAAAGTCTAAGCACATTGATCTCCGTTATCACTTCATCAAGGAGCATGTTGAAAAGGGTACAATTGAGTTATATTTTGTGGGTACAGAATACCAACTGGCAGACTTGTTCACAAAACCACTACCCCCGGGAAGGTTTACTGAACTAGTTCACCGGATTGGTATGCGGTGTTTGACTCCAGATGATCTCAAATCTTTTCTTGAAAATAATTAACCGAGTCAAATACCAAAACTATCTTTGTAAATATTTATCAAAAACAAAATACAAAATCAAAAAATCTTCAAAAAATTCCAAAAAGATGTTACATTTTATTTACCTTTATTTTATTTTATTTTGTCTTGTTTTTCATATGCATGTACACCATCTTCGTCAACACTTTGGTTTATCAAAAATTTCAAAATTTTCACACCAAGTGTTGAGGGGGAGAAAATGTTCTTCAAAATTCAAAATCTTGTGCAAACATGTGTACGTGCATATTTCTTGTTGTTATGATGTTACTTTGCAATGGTGGAACGTCAAAGGTTATCTCGTATCATTTCTTTTTCCTTTTACTTCTTTGTTTGCCTAATATGCATTTACCATTAACTGTCGTTACCATTAACCGTTAAATAACTACATTAGGACATGTTATATGGTTTAATTTGTAGTCTAGGGACTAAATCTGCCAAGTTGTAATAAAGTTTCAAAAAACTTACACAAAACAAACACCCCCCGTTTTTTCTCTTCACAAAATCAAAAACCAAAAACAAACACACCCTTTCATATCACACGGCTCAAATTCAAACTCACAATCCGTGTTCAAATTCGTCAAACCGTAAGTGAATTACTAATCTTTGGCTTATTATAACGAATGGTTTTCAACCAATTAGTTTTTTAATGGCTAGATTTTATGAAATTTCGATTTATAGTTCTAGGGTTTTCGAAAATCTTGATTCATACGTGATAATGTGTTCTAGGTTAAGATATCATAGGGCTTTTATTACTAAACGTTATCTAATCATATCCCTAACACCTAATTATAACAGTTAACATGTTTGGATTGATTTCGAAAACTAGGGTTTATGTCGAATTGGGTTTTTGTGATTGTGTGATGTTTTTGTGTATATTATTGGTGGGATTTGTTTGATTATGTGTTTATTACATGTATGTGCTTGTTAATTGCTCCAAATCAACAGTTTACATGTTCTAGAAATTTAGGGTTTATGTTCGAATTAGGGCTTTTCATTGTGATGATATTGAGTCTAATTAAACTGCTTGAATGTGTTCTCATATGTATTGATTGATGTATTTCAATGGCCTTACTATATGAATTCTCTTTAAAAAAGTTCTAGATAATTTTGCTCTCGTTATTTTTCGAGATCTTCATGAATGTGCCTAATTGTGATTCTAACTGATGTTTATCATTCAATATACAGGTTTCATTCAAAAGATTCAAGATTTCACAGAAAAATGTACGACTTCAATGATTTCGAAAAATTCTTGTATAAGAATTTTTTCGAGAAAATTTTTCGTGAAAAATTTATCGAGATCTTTCTTGATAATTTTATCGAGATCTTTCTAAAAGTTTTCGAGATCTCTCCTTGACAACTGTTATCGAAAACTCTCTAAATTTTTCGAAATCTCTCAATAAAATTATCGAGATCCTAAGATTTTCAAAATTATCGAGATCTTTCATAAGTTATCGAGAACATATGAAATGAAGTTATCAAGAACTTTTACTAAGAATTATCGAGAACTTTTGAACAATAAATTTATCGAGATCTTTCCTATGGAATTTATCGAGATCTTTCTTGCACAAAAGTTATTGAGATCTTCGTTAGTGACAGTTTTCGAGAACATTGTTGGTCATATATTCGAGATCATGTATTACATATTTTTGAGTATTCAAGTGATTGTAATTTTTTCGAAAACTTGTATATTAAATGAATCCTCTTGAATATGTGTATTGTGAGAATGTTATGTATCTTGTGATTGAATTGTGTTATTATACATGTTACCAAAAGACTTATGTGCATAAAATGATATATCATCTAAGATACATGTTAAATAATAATACCGTCATTAATCACATATTAATTAACTGGACAATGATTGCAACATATATGTCTTTGAATATCAAACGTGAACTCGGACTAATGACTAACATATCTGGATGTTTGATTTCATGACATGACACATTCAGAACACAAATGGCTCAACACTCTGAATCAGTTCCTCAACAACAGAACCTCCCACTGCTTGCACTTGGTGAAGTCCTCCCTGGTGACTACAACGTAGGCATTGATCAAAACAATCTTCGCATGGACTTCAACAAACTTAGTATACCTGATGACACATGCAAGATTGTCAAGAACATTCTTCTGGCTCATCCATGCAAGCCATTGCTCACCAAATCCACATCTGTACCAATCTTCTACATCCATCAGTTCTGGCACACTGCTAAGGCCAATTTGGACGACAAATCCTTTACCGTCATGCTGGACCGTCAACAATACACCATTGATTATGATACTCTTCGTGAAGCTCTCATGTTACCAACTTACAACGAATATCATCCGATGCTGACTGAACTGGAAATCCTTGACTACTTCATTGATCTTGGATACGATATTCCTGATAATGAATCACTCACACTTCTCTCAAAATTCAATGTCAAATATCTGCCGCAACCATGGAGAACTTTCTACATGCTGATTGTCAGATCCATCTCAGGAAGAAGGAGTGGTCATGAGCATCCAAGGGTAGAACACATGCAAGTATTCTGGGGAATGATGACCATGACACCGATTAACTTTGCTGCACCAATAATGAGTGACATGCTCCATAACATTCATATTGATCGTGACAGGGCCGTGATTCCGTTCATTAGGTTCACCAAACTACTCATAGCATACTTCTGTGAGAAAACCCCTGACTTCATCAAGAGGATGCACGACAGGACAGAACCTAAAGACATATTCAATGAAGACCCAAAGATTTCCTTTGGAAAGTCCATCAGGTTCATTCCGAGAACCAAAGGCATGAGAATCCCAGATCATTTCTTGGATGACGAAATCAGAAAAACTCAGAACTTCAAAATCTATGATAAAGCATTCAAGGCTGGGAGAGTTTGCTTCAATGAGAAAGACGATGAACCAGCATCTATTGTCCGAACCCGAAGCAAGAGGGGTGGCAAGTCCGGTACCACGAGCAGTACTACAACCTCCCAACAACCAAAGCCTGCTAAAAAGCCACCCACCAGACCAAGAAGGAAAGCTGCACCTAAGCAGATTCCTCAGGATGAACCGTCAGCTTCATCATCTGAAACGGAAACCGACTCTGAGTTAGGCTCTGAATCTGATGACGAAGCAGACAATGTAAGAAGGTCAAAGGCTCCAGATGACCAAGAAGAAAAACTTGATGAAGAAGAAGAGTTTCCAGGGCTTGAACTGACTAAACAATTAAGCAAGGAAACTGCTGAGCAAGAACAAAGAAAAGGCACGGGAATTACCATCAATGAACCAAGTGATGCTGCTCGTGATGAAGAAGCAGAAGATGAACCTACTGCAGAGCCACTGGTTGACAAACGTAAACTGAAGAGTATCATTGTCGACACCAGGGCTGAAAAGAAGCAGGAAGAGAAAGAATTCAGGGCAGCTGTACTACTCAATCTCCAACATCCACAACCTCATCAAACACCGACAAATCTTCCAGGACATGAGGCTGGCTCAAGTAGCACTGTAGTTCCTCAGACCGAAAACGAACAACGTGACACTGAAGGGAACATCGTCATGGAAGAAGCTACAGAGGAAGAGCAAGAGCAGACAGAGTACATCACACCCGAATTCATTGCTAAAGTTCAGAGAGATGAGGAAATCAAGAGGAAAGCTAAAGAAGAGACGGATAGACTGCTTCGTGGACTCGATCAAGACGAAGACCTCATTGACACTGATCAATATATAAACAGCCCTCCGCACTCATCTTCAAAGAATCCCCCGACTCCAAAAGGAACACCTCCAAGGGATCCCTCACCTCCTCCATCAGAACCCGAGCACAAATCATCATCATCATCACATCACTCATCACCACCACCAGCAAAGAAAACATCCAAAGGCAAATCAGACAAGAAGAAGAAGGGAGGCAAAGCAGCTTTGACAGCATCAAAGCGGATCAAGAAAGCTCTTGATTTGGCAAAGAAGAAAAAGAAGGAGACTCAACAGCCAACTGGAGATCTTAATGACCAAGTACAACTGCTCTCACAACAGGTCAAAACTTTGACTTCACAAGTAAAAGATCTTCAGGATGCGAGTGCACTTGTCGACAAAGTTCTACATGCCGACATGGACGGGATGATCAAGGAGTACACAACAGAATATCTCAACGAAAATCTCGCTGCAATAACTGAACCGGCTGTGTCTGCGCTTATTAAGCCGATTCATTCTAAATTGAATACCAGGATCAAGCACAACATTGAAAGAATGCTTGAGTCAACTCCATTCTACCTTCGCACTAACAGGGATCCTCCACCACCGGAAGACCTATCTACTGAACAACTGCAAACCCTGTTAGCTGTCAAGCTCAGAAACAAGCAGGATAAGACACCTGAAGAATCAACGATGTTCGAGGCACTTCAAGCCATTGCCTTAAAAGAATCTTGCAAGGAAGATGCCGGTAAACACAAACGACAAAGGAAAGATGATGATCCTGACTCAGATCCGAAAAGTAAGAAGTCAAAGAAGTCAGAAGCACCATCTTCATCACAACAGCCCCACAAGACTTCTAAGGCTCCTCCTTCCAAACAAAGAGCTCCTGCATCCGGCTCCGGACCGACACAATCAGAGGCACCATTCAT
>LBNU01005954.1:199947-228896 GCA_014162995.1 Artemisia annua | reverse complement strand
AGGATAAGACACCTGAAGAATCAACGATGTTCGAGGCACTTCAAGCCATTGCCTTAAAAGAATCTTGCTAGGAAGATGCCGGTAAACACAAACGACAAAGGAAAGATGATGATCCTGACTCAGATCCGAAAAGTAAGAAGTCAAAGAAGTCAGAAGCACCATCTTCATCACAACAGCCCCACAAGACTTCTAAGGCTCCTCCTTCCAAACAAAGAGCTCCTGCATCCGGCTCCGGACCGACACAATCAGAGGCACCATTCATGCTTCAACCGTTTGACACTCAGGAAGAACCAGAAATAGCAATACCCGAATCAGAAATTCCTGAATTTCAAACCGGTCCATCGTCTCCAAAAGAGACGAAGAAGTCCTCAAAGTAAAAGAAGTAGAAAAAGAAGACTACTCAATTCTCATGGCTAGATGTGGACGAAGCTCATGACTCTGATTGGCTGACAACGATGATCAAAGCACAACCACCGCTTGAGACCGACGAACCATTGCCGGGTAATACTTTGAAGATGACTCAGAGTATTATGTCAGGTTTACAAGTTGAAAGGTTGTCAAAGACTGAACTGAAGCGGATTAATCGTGAAGCAATGGACTTTCTCAAAAAGAGATCCGGGAACAAGGTAGAACTCGATTACGACATGGAGAACATAGCCTGTGCTTTATCTGGCTCGTTCGACTGGCTTAATCCTGAATCGAATGTCGATACTGAAACGAAGAAACCTTACTTCACGGACTGGACAAAACCACTACCTCTACTTGGGTTTCCAAAAAAACCTAAGATCCCCTACCGACGCTTCTTCAATAACGACTTCCAATACCTTCAGCATGCACACGAGACCTCCAAAGAATGATATGCATCCTCACTCACACTTTCAATTCCAGCCGCCCGATATGAATTACCAGACATTGAAGAGCACGCACCAATCTACTGCAAATCAATTGTCCAATACAACAGGGACACTCTTCTCGGTATTCAACACTGGCCGGAAAAACGAAAGCTTGGCTACACCCACAGACTACATCTCAAGTCCAGTGAGAATGTGAAGCAACCGCTTCGTATCGTTGCCATACTGGAGATCGTGGAAGAGAAGAAATTCAACTACGCCTTCTTGAAGGAAATCGTCGTCAAGAGACTAGACGAGAAGAAGTACAAGTTTTGTGAAGCAGACTTCCCAGATTTGAACCTGAATGACATTGAAGATATGTATCTGCTAAAAGTTCAAGGAAAGCTGCTCAACTTTGAACAAGACACACAGTACAACTTCATCGCATCTCTCCTACTCCACATCAGACGATCAATTGTTCAAGAAAGAGTGGAAGATCTTCAGCTGGGAGTGGAAAGTTATCAGAACACCATCAACCTTACTCAACCACAACTCATTATTCCTGAAATTACCGGGATGTCACAATACTCTCTCGTGCAACAACCGGCATTTGGAGTCATCTACCTCAACAGCAAGCATCAGCTTCGTTTCATGAGGTTCGATGAGATTCAGAAGTTTTGTGATGTCCCACTTCAACGAGTTCGTGATGGGCTAGCAGAAAGGTTGGAGGATGAAAAGAAGAGGCTAAAAAAGGGAAGAGCAACTAGGTGGAAAGCTAATGGATGCAGAATGATCAGAAAATTTGTCCATACGATTGAAGAAAGGCTATATCGACGACAACAGATCAGAAGGTTGGAAAGCTATATCAGTGTTCGACCATCATTTCTGGTCTTGACATTTCGACGACCTGATCCAAAGTTCACAGTCTTCGATGCTTAGCTCAGCTCCCATACTTCTGGTTCAAATATTTCAATATATTTATAATATTGTTTGATTTGTAATTACTAAGGCTTGTGCACACATAACAGTGTACAACCCGCACTTTGTAATGAAAGGACCCTGTGGTACGCATCAGTGCCCCAATCCTAATATAAGGAGCGAAAGCTTCTTACTTTTGAGTAGATTTAATCAAACCTTTCAGTATTTTTCAAATCTGCTCAAAAGACAAGTATTACTCCTAATAAGTAATCACTTGTTGAGGGGGAGTACTTGAATCAAAACATCGTTCTTCAATCTTCAAATCTTGTTGATCTCTTCCCATAAGACTCAAAAACGCATATTTTAATCAAAACCATTTAAAAAAACAACATTTGATATGCTATTTTTGAGGGGGAGAAAAAGAAAGTGACTAAAATATGATGTCAAAAAGTCTTATCTCGTACGAGCTCGACTCAGAATTGACCAACGAATTGACGAAACAACAAATGTTTGAATTCGAAAGGATTTATCCGATTAGAAAGTTCCATTTCGAGAAACTCTTTCTAGTTGTTTACTTTGACGGGTCTAACTTCCTTTTAGGAATGTTAACAACATCAAGTTAGTTATTAGGGCTAGTTATCACCTAAAAGCTGATAATGCATCCCTTTAACTAAGCAACGTAAACGTGTCCCTCGGGTACATGACTATTAAGAGTGGATCAATTCAAAAAGTGCCAACTCTTTCCACATATGCAAATTTCTGAAAATAATCATGAGCATATGTTGAGGGGGAGTATTTCATATAAAATCCAAAACCTCAAAGTGTTAACAAAAAGTTTTACACTCTTACACACTTTGAGAGATTTTCAATGATTTGGTTTAAAGGCATCAATAGGATAGTTATGGAGTTACAAGGTGACTAAGGATAGGAAAAACCGTCCTATGATCCGCCTAAACCGGAGGGATCTACCCAAGGACATCACCAATAGTTAGAAATTAGAAGTCCTTAGGTATGATATAACAAAAGGAGAAAAGAATGAAAGGAGAAAGAAGGGGTTGAAGAATTAAAAAGAAAATGAATGAAAAGGGTGAAAAGAAATAGCCCTCCATTTTATCAACCATAGGTCAGACACCGGGTTCAATTCATATGCTACTGGTCGTTGCTAAGGCGACACCGGTATTGAAGATAAAAGACGTCATGGACCCAGTGACGCAATGCACCTAAACCTTCTTAGCCACTCAGGCATCTCTCAAAAGATGTTTGTTTCATTCTCACGGGGAACCAGTGTAATCTATCGATCGTCTATTAGAGATGGTTGATATTGAAACAGGAGGCCCTCTGCTCCATGCCTCCGCATAGGAAACCAAATGTGCACTTATCGAGTCTAGAGCCACGAGATAACATAAAAGATCTCTTAGGAACACAAAAATCTTCTACACTAAGTGTCTTGCATCATTGGACACTAAGTGTAAATTATCGAGTCCTTCGCAGATCTTAGCAATCTGCCTTGAACGTTTATGAGGGATTTACTTAGGTATTTCTCGAATGATTGAACGGAAATCCTGCCAGGGTCAACATCAAACAGCCCTGACAGCAGGTCACTTCGGTGATTCCTTGTGGATTACGCTTAGTGTGTTCGATGGTTTCAAACGGTCTACAGTCGTGGGGTGATCTCCAGCGACTCACCTAATCGTGGGTGTGCGTATGCATGTCTGTGTAAGCCCTCTAGGGGGTATCCGATTAGGAACGGCCTTGGTAAGGATTAGAAGGAGTCTTCACACTATGCTGTTGACGAATTCTAACTCCAAACCTGTAAGTACCGGATGTTTTATTGCTAACTGTTTCATTTCAGGTACAACAACCATCCTGAACACCGGCTTCCACATGCTCATACTTACATCTCAACAAAATGAAAGCTCTCATGAAAGATCGAAGCAACATGAATGTCAAAGATAGATTCCATGTCAAAAGAATCTACAAAGTAATAAAGAAAACGATCTTAGGCAACACACCGTCTAAAGAAGGATTCTACGTCTACACAAAGAATCTTCACATATGAAAAGAGAGCTCCTCAAATATGAAATTTTCAAACGTCAAAGGTGTATGAGCATGTCGGAATGATGCAGATCCGCTGGAGTCTAAGAAAGTGACGAATGGCAGAGTACCACATCATGTGATCACTATCTCATCAACAACAAAGAACAATGAACACCCATTCTATCTGGGGGAGATTGTTAAGAACTAAGAACGATGAATCATTTCTACATAATCATTTTTGAAGACGTCCAAAGCTATGAATGCTACAACTAAAGTGCAAAGACAGAAGACGTCAAGCAACCTCAAATGACCGTGACTAACATCACTTCTTCAACATCCGATCCTTAGGGGGAGATTGTTACAACCTAAGTTTATCAACATTTAATCAAGTCTCGGTTATTTCATCAATTGTAATAGGTTGCAAAGTTATTTAATCATGTTATGTTTAAGGGTAAGCCCTTTACTCGTCCAATGGGCCTAAAGCCCATACGAATTAGAGAAAGGAAGAGAAGGGAATGTTGCCCTAGCTCTTCACCTATAAATAGGACATCTATGTAATGCTTACTCTTGTTGGTTATTTCATTTACATAAGGAAACTCTTGCACTTTTATTCTTCATATTTGATCTAATCAACCAAACTCTATTTCTCATCTTATTTCTATCAAATCTATACTTTTGTTTACAATATGGTGACCTAACAGATATCAAGATCATGGTGTTCATTTTTGGCTTCAAGGTTTTCTATTTTGAAGTCTATCCATTCAGGTTCATCATTTGTGTGTTCACTCATGTATTCTTCCCAATCCCATGCTTCATCCTCTTTAAACTTCACATCTCTACTAACACATATCCTTTGTGTTGTTGGATTAAATAATCTATAAGCTTTTGATCCTTGTTCATTGCCTAAGTATACCATCTTGTTACTTCTATCATCAAGCTTTGTTAAGCGTTGTGATGGTACCTTTGCATATGCTATGCAGTCGAAAACTCTTAGATTTTCTAGGTTTGGCTTTCTTTGTTTAATTGCTTCATATGGAGTAATGTCTTCTAGTACCTTTGTAGGAACACTATTTAAGATGTATATTGCATGCCTGACAGCTTCAGCCTAAAAATTTTGTGGCATGTTAGTTGCTTTCATCATACATTTGGTGGTAGACATGATTGTCATGTTTCTTCGTTCTACTACTGCATTTTGTTGTGGTGAGTAAGGTGCGGCAAGTTGTCGTGTTATGCCATTTTCTTTTGAATATTGTGTGAATTCATTTGATGTGAATTCTCCACCACGATGAGTTCTAAACATTTTTAATGTTGTCCTTAACTCCTTTTCTATTGTGTTCTTGTATTCCTTGAAAGTATCAAATGCTTGATCTTTCGTTTCTAGGAAATATTCCCACATATATCTTGAGTAGTCATCTACTAGTAAGAATATGTATTTCTTTCCAGATGCTGTTGGTGGTGTGATTGGTCCGCATAAATCTCCATATACTAAATCTAATGGTGATGTAGATCTAGTTTTAGCTTTCTTTGGAAATGGTGTTCTACTATGTTTACCAATTAAAAAAACGTCACAGATTTGTGTTGTATGTTTAATGGCAGGTATTCCTTGAACTAACTCTCTTTGAGCCATAAATTTTAATGATTCAAAGTTGAGATGTCCTAGTCTTGCGTGCCATAACCAGGTGTTATCCTTTAAGTTTGCTAGAAAGCAAACAGGTGTGCCTATTCTTAGACTTGCTTTATATAGACGATTTCTGTGTCTGGTGACTTTTATGAAGATTTTGTCGTCCATGTCATAAAGTCGTAATTCATCATTTTCCATTACAACTTTAAAACCAATTTCGGTGAATTGTCCAAGGCTCAATAGATTGCTTTTCAGACTTGGAATGTAATAAACGTGTGAAATAATTCTTTGTTTTTCGTCATCACATTCTATTAGGATTGAACCTTTTCCTTTAATCTCTATGTGTGATCCATCTCCGAATCTCACTTTTCCACTAACTTTCTCATCTAGCTCCTTAAAATGATCTCTTACTCCAGTCATATGGTTACTAGCTCCGTTGTCTAAGTACCATAGACTATATATATTTGTCTCTTTAGGTTCTACTTCTTCTTCGTGTAGAGAGACATTTTGATCTTCAACTTTTGTTACTATTGGGTCTTCTAATATTGCCATTAGTAAGTTAGGTTCTAAGTCCTCCTCGACAAGATTAGATTGCATGTTTGTGTTTGGTTTTGAATAACACTTGTTTGCAAGGTAACCCTTTTTGTTACATTTGTAACAGGTAACTTTGCTAAGATCATAATTTGATCTTTTGAAGTTGTTTTGAGAATTTTCTCCTTCTTTTATTTCTCCTTTAAATTTATCGTGGTTTCTATCTTGTGAATATTTATATTTTCCATTACCACGTCTAAAATGTTTTCCTCTACCTTTATGTCGTGTGAACATCAATTTTTCTTGATTGTTCTCTTGTTTTCCCTTTTTAAACTTAATCCTTTCTTCATAGGTTTTAAGTCTCCCTATTGCTTCTTCCATTGTCATTGTATTTTGGTCGGAATATTGTTCTATAGATGCAACTATTTGCAGATACCTTCAGGTACAGCATTTAGTAATTTCCTAACTAATGTTTGATCTTCTATTGTGTGTCCTAGACTAGCGGCTTTGTTTAATATCGTTGTGAGTTTTCCTGTAAAGGTGTCTATTGTCTCATCTTCCTTCGTATGTAATAGTTCGAAGTCAGATTTGAGTGTTTGAAGTCTGGCTTGTTGAACTCTTTCTTCGCCTATGTGTGTAGTTTTCAAAGCATCCCATATGGCTTTTGGGGTTTTGTGCTTTGTTATTTGAAGTAATTGATCTTCGGGTAAGGATTGGTAAAGGTATGCAATAGCAGCTTTTTCTTTTTTCTTATCGGGTTGAGTTGTATTTGTTGACTCAATTGTTTCCCATAACCCATTTGCTTCTAAAAGAATTTGCATTCGAATTGCCCATAAAGAGTAATTCGCGGGTTTTAATATTGGGCATTGGAATTGAGGGGTAGTATTAGGTGTACTAACCTCCTTATTTCCGTCTCCACCGTCTTTAGTCATATCTTAAGGATAATGACAAATAATCTCCAAAAAATCTAACACTGAGTGTGTTATAAAATTTCTAGCGCGCTTCTAATGCTTTATGTTTTAATGGTAATCAAAACTTATAGGATTAGTCTTACTAATAATAAAAAACTATCCTTAGAGATTATATAATAAAGTGAAATAAACCTAAGGTTAATTACTCCTTAAAAGTTATTCCTAAATATAATAAGCAGCGTAAATACACTAGGTTATTATATGTTCTAAAATTGATAAGATACTAATGATATAAGACAAGTAACTTATCTAAAATAATGACTATATAAATATATTAATATTTCTAATATACTATATGCCAAAAAAATAAGGGTGGTGTTGTAACTTTTTGGAACCTGGGGGTTTATTAAAAAACCGAAGCCCTAAAGTGTGTTGTTGGTTCCTTTTTGCCCTAAACGCTTAAACAAGCGCCTCTTTTCTTCTCTTTGTATCTCTTGTGAGATAAAACCGTCTCTTTTGTTGGACGGTTGAAACTGCTTATGTCTGGTTTTTTTCTAATGGTTGACCGCCGATTGATTTTGGCTTTTGGTTAACCTTTCTCTTCACGGTATGGTTCTTGATTGAACTTTGGTTGATTCTGCGGGATTCGTCTGCCGTGTATGTCTCGTATCAATAATGATTCAAGAATAAGGGTGCTATGGTTCGAATCGTTAAAATACAGGTGTATTTGTTCCTTGTATTGATTCAAATGGTTTTGCCCCTTTTGATGACAAACCGTATGGTTTATTTGTTTCTGGAGCGAATGGTGTTTGTTTTTTTTCTGTATAATGAAAAGCGCCTAATCCAGGGTCTTGTATGATTTCGGTATCAAAAATGATTAAATTTTTTTTGCAAAAAAAAAGAGGGGTGCCTTTTTTGATGCCGGTAATAATAAAACTACGAGGCCACAAAAAGTTGATGCTATCCCTTGTTTGAACACAACGAAGTGATTATGTTGATTCTTGTTTGTTCGTTATGAATTTTGCAACAAAAAAAATTTTACCGAGACCTGGGTTGATTTTTATTCGATTCGAAACAGTAAAAGTAAAACTTGGTATATGATGATGTTGGTTAGTTTAATCCAAACCGCTCTGATACCAATTGTTGGCCTCAAACGTGGATCTTTATGGTCTAACGTTAGTCACAATATACCAGAATTGATCGAAATAATTGCTGAAATAACTTTGTATAAATTGCAATAATAATATGTCATCATGTACTGTATTTACAGAATCTAAACTATTTATAATAAGTGAAAAAGTATGTTGAAGGGTTGTGTCAATTCAGATGAATCAACAGTTATGATGGTTCGGTTGTGTAACTACTAAATGGCAGTTATACATAAGTTGACTTTTTGGTGTGTTGACTTTCGGGTTTGACCGGGTAGAAACCGGGTAGATTGGGATTAACCCAATAATTTTGATCATGATATGAGCATTATTTATGACAGAGATCACTGATGGTTGTACCTTGGCTAGGTAGCCACATATGAATAGTGGATGCAACCATGACCAGCCTTTATGTACAGCTTCAATAATTGAACCTATGAGCATTATTTGTTTTAGTGTATCTATTAAGGCAATGATGATCATGTTGCTTCAAAATCAACAGCTCTGAGCCTTATTTATCGCAACTCTCAGTTTTACTTTCAAGGAATTCAATTCGTATAGCCTATTTCAATTTGACTTTTCATTTTTCCAGGAAGAATACGGGATTTCAAAAGGCGTACACCCTTTTACCTATACGGTTATCAGTCCTTCTATATATGTGAAGCCTTTTAGGGGACTGTTATTTTATTACCTAAAGCTTGCACATACATTTACGACTCAAAGCATGCACCAAAATTTGAAAATATTTATACTTATTATAGTTTGTTAGCATCAAACTGACATCACTTTTCTGAATTACTTTGAGTCGAGAATCTATTGTTCTGGTACCTTTTCGATGGATCCTAATACACAGTTCATCAACTCAAAGGAACGGTAAAGACAGAACTCTTTAAAACACCACTTTGGTACATATTCTTATGTCCATATTAATTTAGTAAATACTTTTTTACTTCTAAGTAGCAAACTGCCATTGGAGACTATTTCATTCTATTTGCAGGTCACATTGATTGTGAAGGTTTTCTTTTAAATAGACAACTGCTGTTTGTAGCTCCCTGCCATACTAATACCAGGTGCAACGTTGAATGTACAACTTTGTGAAACTTAACTGTTTTTTAATAACCGCATGACTATTTCAATAGGAGACTGAACACAGAAGACGAGAAAGTGAGAAAATGGTAAAAGGTTTTGCACCGGTCTTTGCGGATCTTGGATCAATCATGATGAACATGTATAATGAAAACAATAAGAGTATGCATAAGAATCTGTATGCAGGGACTCGGTATAACAAACAGAGAGGGTGGGTTTGTTTATAGAAAAACACACTTTATTTATTATTATTCCACACACTAAATGTTTACATTTGATATGTATATATACTATGTCAATCGGTACTATGAACCGATGTGACTTTTCCTAAGAGATATGTTCCAAGCGACACATCTCTTCCTTATTTACAGGAAACTAAGTATATTAACAGAAAATAGTTTCTATCTATCTATCTAACACTATTGGTCCTTCTACTTTCAAGGACTTACAATTCTTGATTAAAAATTCGATGCCAACATTCAATCCCCTAATAAAGACATCATAATCTTCACTCTGTTCTTGTTCATCTTTGATTTGCAGTCTCGTTCCTCCTTTGCATCTTCTGTAATTGATCGCCTTGTTACTTGTTCTTTCTTTCATGTGTTGCCTTTGTTCCATGATAATCTTCTTGATCATCCTCCTTGTACATATCTTCTTCAAGTTCATTTCTCTATTTCAACACTTATCCCTTTCAAAAGCCTGTGGACTTCCTTTACGCGCAGTCCTACTGCCAACCACTTCTTCATCTTTTGGCATTTCCTTCTTGGATCTTTGTGTTCCCTCATAGCAAATTTCATCATTCCTATGTAGACCCTGTCCACATCCTATGTACTCCTTTTCTTGCCGTGTCTTATTCCCACCATATGCGTAAGACATCTTCCTGGAACGTATCATCTTGCAACTTTCTTCATGTTTCTGCCCAAAACTGAGTCGTTTCCATGATCATCTTCATGCTTTGTTTTCGGGTCTTCTTCTTCATCAAAGCGATATCTTCCTTGGACTGCAAATGATCGATCCATTGTAACCATGTAGCTCTGATACCACTTTTGCACCGGTCATTGCGGATCTTGGATCAATCATGATGAACATGTATAATGAAAACAATAAGAGTATGCATAAGAATCTGTATGCAGGGACTCGGTATAACAAACAGAGAGGGTGGGTTTGTTTACATAAAAACACACTTTATTTATTATTATTCCACACACTAAACGTTTACATTTGATATGTATATATACTATGTCAATCGGTACTATGAACCGATGTGACTTTTCCTAAGAGATATGTTGCAAGCGACACATCTCTTCCTTATTTACAGGAAACTAACTATATTAACAGAAAACAGGTTCTATCTATCTATCTAACACCTTCCATATTGAATGAAGCCATGACAACCTTTATGTACAGCTTCAATATTTGAACCTATGAGCCTTATTTGTTTTTGTGTATCTATAAAGACAATGATGATCATGTTTCTTCAAAATCAACAGCCCTGAGCCTTATTTGAACATACATTCACGACTTAAAGCATGCACCAAAATTTGAAAATATTTATACTGATTGTACTCTGTTACCATCAAACTGACATCAGCTTTCTGAATTTTGGTGCACACTTTGTGTCAAGAATCTATTGTTCTGGATACCTTTTCCATGGATTCTAATGCATACTTCATCAGCTATTGCCATACTAATACCAGGTACGACATGTGTAGCTCCATGGCATACTAATACCAGGTACGACGTTGAACGTATAGGTTTTTCAAACTTAACTATTTTTTATGCCTGTATGACTATTTCAATAGGAAACTGGACACATAAGCCGAAAAAGTGAGAAAACGATATAATGTTATATGGGTTCGTAACGCTGTTGGTAATTCCTAGAAAGCTTTATACCATTTTCTCGCTTTTTCGCCATGTGTGTACAACAACCAGCTTCCGATGATAGGACAAACTATATTCTCTCTTTTTTTTTGAAAAAAGATCATCATTATTTGGTGATTTTGTAAAAAATCAGTTTTAGAATAATACAAAAGAAATGACATTGATAAAGTCTATCGACTTAGTAAGAGTAGCGAAACATGACAGGATATTGTACAATTAAATTTGAAGCAAATTGAACTGCAACATCCAGCATGTTTTCCGATTTAAATTATGTTACTTGGTAACAGTCTCAACTTCTTTTGAAAATTAACAAATGTTACTATGAAATACCATAATACATAATGTTACTTTTCAAAGTGGAAATACATTTAGTCATTTCATCGTCACTGTCATCTTAAACAGCCTTATGACATATTATATGCTGACATCAAAACAAGCAAAAATAAATGACCAATTTCTTGATCTTCGTTACCGAATTCTACATCAATACACTAATCAATAATATGGTTTATCTTAGGAATAGCAGCAAAGAACATAGTAATGGATGCAAGTAACCACCAACAACTTAAAAATTCCTAATAATAGTAAAAGAACACAAGGTACGGTGCTCATATGTTTTTGCCATATTACAGTGATGGACGACAAAATGTGGCGCGGATGACCATAGCACTAAATGGATTTTTTTTTGAAAAGCAAAATTATTATTCTTTTTTATTTTTTTTCTTTCTTCAACGACAGATGCACTACAAAAGAACATATCGTAGGAGCGTTTTCAAAATTCCTTTTGCCATGTCCAGTTATGTAGCCCATTCATCGTTACACGAAATTATATTATTTTCAGAAGGAACAATAAAGAAACTAATCAAATGAATAGGCTAACTAATTTTGCTTTTCAAAATAGAAATACATTTAGCACTATCGTCATCGCTGTCATATTTTATAAGTTTTGTATTGAATGCACCATAGACCTTCATTGTTTATTACTTAAATAATTTACCTATACATAATCAACTGTAAAGTTACTTGCAATACAGCAGGGAAAAAAATCTGATATCAGAAAACTCCTACTTCAACATAACCTAAGGTAAGTAAAAGTGTAAAACTCCTAAACTATTGTTACGCTTCTCAGGCTAACTACCACAATACTTTTTACTATGTTGAAATACGATTAGCAATTCAAGGTTCAATAATTTGAGCTTTTACACAACTTGCTACTTTGAGCTCCCATCGAAAACCTATTCTTATGCCAACATTGTGCAAACAAGTTTCGTTGAAACCTGCACGCTTACAACATTAACATATTAATAGGATTTCAACGAGAAGTTCAAAGTACCAAGGTATGGATTAGGTGGCTGCATTACTTGTTGGGTGAATGGTTTGACTTCATAAACAAGATAGGAATTTAGAAAGTGCGCTTTAACACCACTATAAAGTTCTTTTTTTGAATTCCATTCTTTTTTATGAGCTTAAACCATCCATCCACCAATTAATGCGGCCATATAATAAGAATCACACATGAAACTTAGTCCATTGAGCTTCATCTTGAAAACCTATTCTTTCAAGAACAAGTTCAAAGTAGCAATATATGTATTAGGTTACCACATTACTTTGTAGGCCGATGGTTTGACTTCATAAATCATATTGGAATTTAGAAAATTGTCTTTAACACTGCTGAAGTTCTTTTTCTAAATCCCATTCTTATTTGTGAGCTTAAACCATCCATCTACAAAGTAATGCGTGTAATGATCCATTCTCCTCTTTTTTTCTTTTTAATTATTATTTTTTTATTTTTTATTTTTTTTTGTAAATATTATTACACATTAAAAACATATTTATATTCACACATTCGTGTTACACATGTTGTATACAGATAACTTTTTGCGGACTGTAACCTACCAGCAAAAATATTTATAAAGTTGTCTTCTCATGTGTTCTCGCAAGAATTTCTGGAATTGTAATTATTATCATGTCAACAAAGTATATTATATGCATGGATGATGTTGAAAAGGTAGACGTGGGTTCGATTTTATGCCCTATATGCATGGATGATGTTGAAACCGTTAATCATATTTTCTTCTCATGTAATATGGCAAAAGACTTTTGGGCTTTGTTTGCCAAATGGTAGGAGCTTGACATCCCGGTTTGTGCTAACATATTGGAGTGGTTTGAGTGCATTGTTACTTTGCATATCTTGAATAAGGTTAGGATCTTTATAGAAGGTGTTGGGGTACTTTGTTGTGGCACATTTGGAAGTTCATAAACGAGTCGATTTTACTAGCCCTCCTCCAAGGAAGGCGACGCTTTGGGACTCAATTGTTTCTCATTCGTTCTTATGGATTTCATCTAGAAATCCGAATTGTAATTTTAGTTGGGTTGGTTGGTTGCAAAAACATTTAGACTCTAACTTTTTTGTAATTTTTGTTTCTAGCTTTTGCTAGTTTTTACGAAATTCCGCCGTTAAAAAAAACGAAAAAAAAGAATATTATATATACACTTTTCATAAATATTTATTGTACAATTTAAAAAAAAATAAATGTAAATTTTATTTATGCAAGGCTCTTACTTTTCACTGCTTATATGTCTTAAAAATGTTAATTCAAATTTATCGATTCACCACTAAACTGCAACCAAAAAATTAATACACATGTGTGCGGAATCAAATTACAACTTCAAGTTTTCATAAATATAAGTATTGAAAACAATAATCTCGATATTGCTTCTCTCTAAAACTCGAAGGACCAAAGTTGTTAAAAGGAAACTTAATAACCGATTAGTTAGTTAAGTTAGTTAAATGATATTTCTATAAAAACATGAAAGGGTGTGTCGATTTGACCACAACCTTCGAATAGACACGATGGTTCAAGTGGCAACCATTAGTTTAGTATAAATACCGATATACATGTAATGTTACAAGTTTAGACCGATTAATAGTTATTCAGATTTTATTTATTGCAATTTCGATATCGACTCTCATATTTGGGACAAACATTTGGTATCAGAGCCACGCTTGTTACACACTTCGAACCAGAAACCATTTAACGAGACCAAGTAGGAAACCAAAAACAAAAACCAGACGCTGGAAATCTTATTCCAGAATAGAACACGCAGCGTCCAAACAAGAATACGTTGCCTGGATAACTAGGATGCAAGGAAGGAAAGTGCACGACCATAATTGTGTAGAAATTGCAAACGAGAAGGCACCAAACGAAGTGGTGACCAAATTGGTTGTGTTGGTGTGATTACTGTATGCGGCAGGAAGGAACAAAGAAGAAAACATAAGTTTGCAAAAACTTTTGTTTGTAACTTATAGCACACGACAACAAACCAAAGAGACCCTTTGTTGCAAAGATAACGCGACAAATTGGAAGAAGAAGGACGTCAAAAGGAGAGACCCACTGTTGCTTACACAACGCAACATGTTGGAAAGGAGAAAAGGTTGCTTGGACATAGAGAAGGTACCGAGAGAAAACAGAAACAATCCTAGAATTGTTTGGAGGCACGGTAGCAATACAAAACAACAACGATAACAAACAAATTTGATCACTTGTTTAAGGATACCGTGGGGTATTTGTTGTGTACATACGGTGTGGAACAAAAGCGAAAAGGAAGGAAGTATTGTGGGAAAGCGTAAGATTAGTAACAAGCAACGGAGACAACAAGATACAAATCGATTCGCTATCTTGTTTGAAAGACATACTACCGTGTTAGTATTAGAAAAAGAAAACAAACAAATCCGTTTGTTTAGAAGATACCGTAGGGTATTTTTGGATACTTTGTTGAAATAAGAACTTGGAAATCAAAAGCAACACAACAAACAACAACTTGTTGTTTTACCGAAAGTTTGGTGACTTTTGGAGGGAAGCCGAGACAAAAAAAAGGGAGTCTAGGGCACGTTTGATTTCATTTTGACACAAAGGAAAGGAAGGACCAACGTGGTAAAGGTGTGGATATTGGAAAGCAATTCAACAACATCAAGGGGTGTACGTGAATTGACTTGGATGAACAAGGCAAAGAAAAACGTAGTTGGCATAACATTCTAGTGCTGACGTAAAAGGAAATACACATTGTGGTTTTGACACAACAACGAGGTCACAACAAATTTAAATTTTGGATTTCATTTCGTTTACATAGTATAGATACTTGTTTATACTATTAGGAAATCCCAAGAATTTTATATATTGATCCCGTACTATTAGGATTCCCGGATAACTATTTTTGTTCCCGTAAGTATTAAGTAATACCACACTAGTTAGGAATTCTCATACAAGTAGAAGGTGTAGATTATAAACACCTTTAAGATGGCCGATGACGATGCGAATAACACTAATAACAATATAGTGAAACCCGTAACACCTATTGCACAATACCAATGCCCTAAACTTAAAACCACAAACTACACGATTTGGGCTATACAAATTAAGGTTATATTAGAAGCACATGGTTTATGGGAAACAATAGAACCTAAGGAAAACACGCAAGTAGATGATAAGAAAGATAAGGCAACTATTGCCCTCCTATATCAAGTGATGAGTGCTCAAACACTCATCATTTTTTATCAATCTGAACTGCAAAAATATTTGAAAATACTCAAAAACGCATCAAAATGCAGAAAATATCCAAGGATCGTGTTTTATATGTTTCAAATGCAAAATGTTTATAAACAAATGAAAAACGAACAAAGTTCGCATAATTGGCAGTTTCAGTCCCCCAACTTTCAAAGATTGGCAAAACTAGTCTTGAAGTTCAAAATTTTGGAGTTTTATCATTCAAGGTCCCTGAAATATTCTAAGTTGTCAAAATTGGTCCTTGAATGAATTTTTAGGAAAATGGCAGAAAAGGTCCCTGGACTTTTGGAAAATGTCAAAAATGGTCCTTGGGTATTTAAAGTGGAAAAATAACATTTATGGTCCTTGGGTTATTCAACTTGGCAAGTTTGGTCCTTGTAACAACTTTGGGAAAATTACAATTCAGGCCCTTGGATTTTCAGCTTATTACATAATTGGTCCTTGTGGTTTTTAACTACAAATACAAATGGACCCTTTATATAAATCCAACCCAAAACAAACATAACCCAATCTACAAACCAGGCCACCCTCCCTTTGGCCCAACATCTTCCACGGCCCAACCCCCCTTTTTCATAAAATTCTCCACCCCGTTTTATTACTCCCTCCCTCACTTGTATACCTGCTACTGCCAAGCTCCATTCCTCCAACTCACCTCCACAACACTATGTCCCCTTGGTCTCCATAAGGTCCCAAAATGCATTTATTGCTTCCTTTCTTCCCCAAGTTAACTCAGAAGTGGTTGAAGACTTTTGGCGCCAAAATGCCTTTCAAAGGCCAGGATTGAATCCAGTCATCCAAGGGCTAGGATTTATGGTGGGAAATGCTCACAAAGTCAAGAAAACCCTAAGGGTTCCCTATATATACAAAAGAGAAGAAGCAGAGACAAGGAGAGTAGCATATCTAGTGTAATTTAGTTTTATGTATGTCGACTTAGTTGTTTTTCAAATTCCAGTGTATCATTTAGCTTTCAAACCTTATACTTAGTAATTTCAGTGTATGATAAATCCTTTTCCAGCTTTAATTTGAATCTCACGTTTATTTTCAGTTTATGTTTAAAAATCACCTCAAAATCTCATATTAATGGAATGTTGTTATTAGTGTTGTTATTGGACTTATAGGATCACATAAGCTCCCTACATAGCTTTTGTAAGCTATTAGAAATCCAATTAATCAGTACTACTTAGAAATAAAAAATACTCAAAAATAAACAAAAATATAGTGGAAAATACAAAATTCATGGAAGATAGTGAAGATGGTCGGAGCATGGGAAATAATGGATTGCCCATGGGTTAGTTGCTTCTTGGGAATCTATAGGAAGTGTTCTTTGGTTCTTGTTCTTGGGTTTCATCTGGATTGTATTTTGTAAGCTTGTTGTTCCATTTTGGCATTTTACTGTATATGTCTACTTTATGCATAAATCTTTGTGTTTTTATGTTCCTCTGTTATGATTAAGTTGATTTATTGTCTAAAACCATATGCTTGTTCATTTAAATATTCAGTTGCTAAGTTCATGAAATTCACAATCAAAATAGCATAATCATGTTTCATATGTATTATTCTGTTGTTGTTGATGTTTTGTGTCCCTATGATCTCATATTTTCATAATATAACCATTTGAATAAGTATCTAGGTTTTGATCTGCAATTTGCTTGAAAAATCACAAGTTAGCCTTTTTAAAAGGGTTGTTTGGATTTGCTTATATTTGTGGGTTACTAGGTATATTTGTTGGTAACTTTGGACTAAACATTTCACTTAGGGTCATATTAGTTCAGTACAAGCAAATAAACCAGTCCTTGTTTGATAAAAAGTCAAAGTTCCATCTCAATTCCATTTACTAGTTCACTGTTAAACTTATAGGATTCAAGATCATTCATATCAGTTAACAAGTTGATAATATAGCTTAATTTAGTTTAATCACATCATATAACAACTTAATAAGTCATTTAGGTTAGATCAAAATTCACTTTAGTCAACTACTTAGTGTTCAAGTAAAAAGTCAAAAGTTCATAGAAAAAGTTTTTGAATAAACTAGTGATTTTCATTGTGATCTATTTAGTATGTTTTAGGTTGTAATCTTTTAGGATCTTAATATTTTGTTGCTAATCTCTATTATAGTATTTTTATTTATTTTTGTTGCCTTGGTTAAACTGCTTATTTTGGCTTATCTTTGAGCCTGTTTTTCAAAAACATGCTCTGTGCACAGTTCTGCTAGCCCAATTGACAAGCTTGCATAAGCTTCATTACTTAGCTTTAGTGTGTGAATTTTGCTTCTTTGTGAAGCCGTTCTGGCTTATTTTCTCTGCATGCTTCTACTTTTTCATTTAGTAGCTTATTATAAGTGCTTATCATGTCTTCTAAAGTTGCTCAAATTCACTCCCTACACTGACTTATCAGTGTAGGTGAGTACTTTTCACAAGCTCTCTATAAGCTTATCTGTGGACAAGAGCTTGATTATTTTAGCTTTTTAAGAAGCTAAGGTGCCCATCTCAAAGGTTTATAACTTATTTTCCATTTTGTAGCTTATTTGATAAGGCTGCAATCAGCTTTTTGTTTGTCCCATTTCCTGTGCACATTGAGCAATTCAGTGTGTTTGTGGCTTTTTCATAAGCCTCTAATAAGCTCACCAGTGTGTCCCATTGTGTGAGTTTTGGTTTTTTGGAAAGCTTACCAACCCAAATTGCTAAATCAGTGCTTAATTTGTAATTTCCAGCTTATTTGATAAGCTAGAATTGCCATATAAGTTCACTACAGGACTGTTTGGGTCAGTGAGTATTTTGGAATTGCTTATTTGCTTATTCAAGCTTATCAGTGTATTCCTTTGTATCTTTTAGCTTGTTTACTTTATTCTTAGCTTATTTACATCTTATTTTTCCTTTTGTCTCATCTGAGTAGCTTGTGAATAGCTTGTTGAGCTTAAAACATCATTGTGAGCCAAAAAGCTCAACTGCCAAAGCTCATAAGCTCTCATCTGCTTATTTTTTAGATTTCAAATCTTTTGTCTTTGTAAAAGTTGTTTTATATCAGTATTTAAATAGTTCTAAAAAAGAAAAACAACAAAAACAACATTTTAAGCTAAGTGATACCTTCTATTTAAGAAGCTTATTGCTTATTAGCTTATTTTCCTTTAGCACTTAGTGTTTTTATATTTTTCTTAGGTTCCTGTATTTATTTAATAATTATATAAAAAGTTTCAGATTTTTCTTAGGTTATTTAGTATTTATAATAAATCAATAATAGTTTTAATAATTAATAAATAGTAATTAATTAATAATAAATACATAAATAGTGTAATAATTATATTTTCAGTTTTAAAATTTGTTTTATAATATTTTAGATTTTTCTAAGTTTTGATTTCATTTATCTAGGCTTATTTTACATTTTCTTAATTTTTAGGTAATTATTAAATAGTTAAAAATAGTTTTTAATTAATAATAATTAATTAATAAGTCTAATAAATAATTTTATTTTTCCAATAATTTTCTTATGTCATTAGGATTGTAAAAATATAATTTTCGTATCCGTAGCCCTTTTATTTCTTAAAACTCACGTTTTATTTTGTACGTTTACGTTAATTTAAAGTAAACGTACGCGTTTTTAGGTTTTAAACGTTTTTAAGTCATTTCCTTTTACATGCTTGTTCATATAGCTTGTTTAAGCTATTTTGTTTTATATTTCTTAGTTCACTCACTCAAAACCTTATTCCTGTTCAAAATCACCCGATCACAGATCCGTTTTTGTACAATTGCACACCTCATTGGGATTAAACGACCCAGGAAAACACTATATTCCTTGGTATAGCATTGACTCAATAGTTTGACCTTGTTGACCATTCCTTGGTCAATATTGTTTGACTGTTCAGAGCCCATCATCAAGCGTTGACCGAAGATTTGATTTTACAAGTAGCATGTTGTAAAACGGCAATGGAATTACGGGAATCGTTGAAAAGGAGACACGTTGGAGAAGAGAAAGTGCAACAAGCACAGTTACAATCATTGATGATTGGATTTCATACCCTTCAGATGAAGGAAGATGAAACGGTGGATGCATTTACGAACAACCTAAATGGTTATGCCACGAAGGCTAAAGAATTAGGAAAGACAATGGATGAATCACTTTTAGTAGGAAAGCTATTAGATTCCACACCAGATAGATTCATTCAAATAGTAGCATCCATAGAACAGACAAACGATCTCGATAATATTACCTTAGATGAGATCGCTGGAAAACTTAAGGCATTCGAGGAAAGGATAAAACTCCGAAAGGGAGGACAAGTAGAAAGCCAGGATAATTTACTATTCGCACAAGGCGAACACTCTAAAAATGGAAAACGGTTTACCAAACATAGAGGTAGATCAAACTACTCATGAGGGAACTGGCAAAATAATAAGTATAAGGATAGCTCGAATGGAGAAAACTCAACTCATAAAGATAAGTCAAATAAAGGTAGACGTGAGTGGGACATAAGGAAAGTAAAATGTTTCAATTGCGGGAAACAAGGACATATTAAGAAAGACTGCAGAAAACCATCAACAACCCAGGAACAATCAAACCTTATCTTAGAAGATGATGAACCATCACTATTAATTACTACACACGAACTGAACACGAAGAAGTACTATTAAATGAAGGACAAGTACAACCCGGAAAGTATGCTACAACAGATGCTAGCATATGGTATTTAGATAATGGTGCAAGTAACCATATGACGGGAACCAAGAGTCATTTTAAGGATATTGACAAAAGCATCACTGGACACGTTCATTTTGGAGATGGATCGTATGTGGAGATAAAGGGTAGAGGTTCAATACTATTAGGATGTAGAAACAAGGAACAAAAGATAGTGTCAGATGTTTACTACATTCCAAACCTCAAGAGCAACATACTTAGTCTAGGACAACTTACGGAGATAGGTTGCAAGATCATCATGGATGGAAACAAACTGACTTTGTATGATAAGAACAAGAAATTGTTGATGAAAGTAGAAAGATTTAAGAATCGACTTTACAGTATTAGACTACAAATAGAGGCACCTATATGTCTCTTAGCAAACGTGGATAACCAAGCATGGTTATGGCATGCTAGATTAGGTCATCTGAACTTTGATGCGTTGGACAAGATGACAAGGAAAGGTCTTGTAAATGGAATACCGAGAATAAATCATGCAGGACAAATCTGTGATGCATGTTTCTTAGGAAAACACATTAGAACACCATTTCCACATAAAGCTAAATTCAGATCAAAGAACCCATTGGACTTAGTATATGGAGATCTTTGTGGTCCCATAAGTCCAGCCACACACTCTAGAAAGAAGCGCATCTTCTTATTGATAGATGACTGCACACGTTTCATGTGGGCCTACTTTCTAACATCGAAAGATCAGGCATTTAGCACATTTAAGGAATTTAGACAGAAGATTGAAATGGAGTTGAAGTTGAAATTGAAGATGCTAAGAACATATAGAGGAGGTGAATTCACATCCAATGAATTCACCAAATACTGTAAGGAAAATGGTATAGCAAGACAGTTGACAGCACCATACTCACCACAACAAAATGGAGTAGTGGAGAGAAGAAATAGGACAGTGTTATCAACAACTAGGAGTATGATGAAAGCGATGAAGTTACCCTTAACTTTTTGGGCGGAAGCATTTAAACACACCATTTACATACTCAACAGGGTACCTACGAAAGCCCTGGAAGATAAGACACCATATGAAGCCCTCTACAACAGAAAATTGAATCTGGAATACCTAAGAATATTCGGATGCACAGCTTATGCTAAGATAACGATACCTCACTTGAAGAAGTTAGATGACAGAAGCATACCGATGGTTTATTTAGGAGTAGAGGAAAGATCAAAATCATGTATGCTATATGATCCGATAAGAAAGAAGAAACATGTTAGTAGGGACGTAAAGTTTATGGAAACGAAACCGTGGGATTGGGATAAAAGTGGAGAGGATACAAGTACACAAGACACATTTAGGACTTGTTTTGTGGTAGACGAAGTTGACAATGAAAATCCTATACCAGTCAACGTAGAAGACAATGACAATATGTATCCAAAACTGGATCCAACATCAGATCCAGACTCACTAATCACACTACCAACATACAATTATGACCCTAACTCAGGAGAAGAAGAAGAAGCTACTTTTAGCTCATTAGGAAGCTCAGATTAGAGATATGATCATAGACCAGTACGAGGTTTAAATGATTTAACAGAAATCTATGAAACTGCACAACAAGTAGAAGCACCTAGCTTATTCTTCACAGAAGAAGAACCTCGTAATTATAAGGAAGCATCAAAAGATAAGAAGTGGATTGAGACCATGGAGATTGAATTGGATTCAATCAATAAGAACAATACATGGACTGTTACTACATTGCCAACAAATCAGAAGGCAATGGGACTCAAATGGGTTTATAGGACTGAAATGGGTTTACATGGACTCTAACTCAGAAGAAGAAGAAGAAGAAGCTACTTTTAGCTCATTAGGAAGCTCAAATCAGAGATATGATCATAGACCAGTACGAGGTTTAAATGATTTAACAGAAATCTATGAAACTGCACAACAAGTAGAAGCACCTAGCTTATTCTTCACAGAAGAAGAACCTCGTAATTATAAGGAAGCATCAAAAGATAAGAAGTGGATTGAGACCATGGAGATTGAATTGGATTCAATCAATAAGAACAATACATGGACTCTTACTACATTGCCAACAAATCAGAAGGCAATAGGACTCAAATGGGTTTATAAGACCAAGAGAGATGCTAAAGGAAAGATCAATAAGTATAAGGCAAGATTAGTAGCCAAAGGTTACGTACAAGAACAAGGAATATACTTCGGTGAAGTGTTTGCACCAGTTGCTAGGATAGAGACAGTTCGTCTAATATTGGCACTAGCAGCATATCATGGTTGGCAAGTACACCACTTAGATGTAAAATCAGCATTTTTACATGGAGAATTAAAGGAACAAGTCTATGTTACACAACCTGAAGGTTTCATACAACAAGGAAACTTAGGAAAAGTATACAAGCTAACTAAAGCTTTGCATGGTTTAAGACAAGCACCGAGAGCTTGGAACGTGAAGCTTGATCAAACCTTAAAGTCCTTGGACCTTATGAAATGTAATCTCGAACAAGCAGTTTATACAAAGAGAAGCAAGACTTCAACACTGATAGTTGGAGTATATGTAGATGATTTGATAATCACGGGAACTCCAAAGAAGGAAATAGACTTGTTCAAATCCCAGATGAAAGACAAATTTGAAATGAGTGACTTAGGGTTACTAGCTTATTACCTTGGGATAGAAGTTACACAGACAAGAGGAGAGATTACAATCAAGCAAACATGATACATTAATAAGATCTTGAAAGATACAAGTATGACGGACAATAATGATACGAAAATACGTATGGATCCCGGCGCTAAGTTAGTCAAGGCGGAAGATGGAAACTCAGTTGACGCAACTTACTACCGAAGCTTAATTGGAAGTCTTAGGTACTTACTGCATACAAGACCAGATCTTAGTTATTCAGTCGGACTACTCAGCAGATTTATGCAAGACCCGAAGGATCATCACCTGAAGGCAGTGAAACAAGTAATCCGATATATCAAAGGAACAATGGAGCATGGCATAATATACAAGAAAGAAGGTAGCTGCAAGATTACAGGTGACAACGATAGTAGTTATGGAATCAACACCGATCAAGGAAAAGGAACTACTGGAATCGTATTTTACTTTGGAGAGTCACCTATTACTTGGTGTACTCAGAAGCAACCTACAGTGGCACTATCATCATGTGAATCAGAATTCATGGCGGCTACTGGAGCGGCATGTCAAGCTTTGTGGTTAAAATGACTACTTAGTGAATTGACTGGATGGCAAGAAAAGAGGATAACGCTTAGAGTTGACAACATATCAGCTATAGCACTCTTAAAGAACCCAGTATTTCATGGAAGGAGCAAGCACATAGACATTCGCTATCATTTCATTCGTGAATGTGTAGAGAATGGTCATATCAATGTGGAACACGTTAGTGGAGAACTACAAAGAGCGGACATCTTAACGAAAGCCTTACCAAGACTGAAGTTTGTGACTATGTGACAAATGCTCGGAGTTCAAGACTTAGGTTGAAGCAACGATCATGATTAAGGAGGAGAATGAAAACAATAATCTCGATATTGCTTCTCTCTAAAACTTGAAGGACCAAAGTCGTTAAAAGGAAACTTAATAACCGATTAGTTAGTTAAGTTAGTTAAATGATATTTCTGTAAAAACGTGAAAGGGTGTGTCGATTTGACTACAGCCCTTCGAATAGACACGATGGTTCAAGTGGCAACCATTCGTTTAGTATAAATACCGATATACATGTAATGTTACAATTTTAGACCGATTAATAGTTCTTCAGATTTTATTCATTGCAATTTCGATATCGACTCTCATATTTGGGACCAACAAGTAAATCTTCAGTAAACAAGATAAAATACTAAAGATCTAACCCAAAACACCTACATTAACTTGGCAACTAATTCTAACGACCTACAACCTACTCTTTATTTGCTTATACCCAGAAACGAAATAGCATAACTTATTAACTCGACACTTCAATTAAAAAAAAGGCACTGTTCTACACCACATTTAGAATCATTTCTCAAACATGATTGTATTCGATAAACTTACGCGCTTAACGAAAAAAAACACACACACACAAATTGCCAACCCCCGGCGCAACGCGCGGGCGCTGATCACCTTCCTCCTGTTAAACAATTATCCCATTTGTTTCCAACAATAAAGGTACAAAAGAAAAGAAAGAGTAAGTTGGCACTGAGGTAAAGAAACAAACAAAAACAAGGTCCTGTAAGAGAATCCATACATCCTGTCTTCCAAATGTATGAGTATTATATATCCTCTATCTAGACTTCAATTACACATCATCTCGTGCCTCAACATAATCTTCATAATTTTCAGGCTCATCAAAATCCTCAGTCTCATCAAGACACTGCATAAAAATAAGAGGCAACGGACAACATCACATGGTTTAAATAAAAAGCGTACATAACTAAAAATGTTTTCATTTGAAACAAAATGAGGTCTAATTGCACCACATTAGACATGGGTAAAAAGGCAAATGATAATACCAAAAGTCTCCAGATTAGTGCAATTCGGCCAAATTTAAATGGACCACCAGCAACAGGAGTGCAAATCCACTATATCTATATCCTATTAGAATTGTCAACAGACCTTGGTAGTGAATGGGTGTGTTTGGGTAAAAGTGTGCAGATAATGAGTAAGACTTGTAAACTAATTTTGGAGGGAAAATAACAAGATAAATAACTGATATGTTGATGATATAATGATTCTGTAATTTACAATATTTATAGATAGTGAACAGGTGTGATGAAGAGTTACAATGGTTGCCTTTTGATCAAAAAGACATGTCCCTTCACCCATAACTGTCACAAATCGTTTTCTACCTATATTAACTGACATAACTACCATATTTGACAGGTCAGCAATCTTTGTCTTACAACCTTATTGGTTGTTTAAATACTACATAAATAATAATTACAATTCTGCATAAAATACTTAGGATTAATAGAACATTTGGACTTATAAATCCAACATTCCTCCCTAAGTTCAAATGTGATTCTTCTGTTTTGATCTTTAGACAATGACTGAAAAGTCATCCTTGTTCTCCTTGTTCTCTGTTGCCCTTTCATTGTTTTTGCTTGTTGATCCCTGCTCAAATTGAGTGCTGACATGATTCTTTTGGCCATAGTCAGTGGTGTCTTCTAGCTTTACACCAAAATGCTCAACTCTTCTAAGATTCTGAATGTCCAATGTGGAAGTCTTTGTCACTTGATCATCCTGATCTCCTTGGCATATCTCTTTGCCTTTTGAAGCAATATTTTCTGCTTCATCTTGTGACACATTTGCTGTTTTATAAAAGCAAATAAAGACATTCAAATAATGGTTGTAGCACTGTTTTACATCCTGACCAAATTTCCTATCTAGGCCTAAAGTTTCAGCAACATATGAAAATTTATTTGAAAAATCCACACCAAGGTATCCCCCTAGTGCCTCAATAAGTATGTGAAGATCCATTAAATGGATTTCTTTTCCATTAATTTTGGGTGGAAAGGGTACTGGTATATTTCTTTTAAGATACACAGAATAAAACCACATATATGCCTCTATAAAATTCTTTCTAAAAAGTTTCAAAGTATGACTGTTTAATCTATTTCCTTCAAGTAATTTAAGAAGCAAAATACAGTCACTAAAAGATTTTATCTTAAATGGAAGATGTACACCTTTTATGATGACATAGTAATCTTCTTCTGCAGTGAATGAGTTTTGTGGACACATGTAATCTAAGTGCCCATTTTCTTCACAGATACAGCATGTATATGTGTAAGTCACTGCCTCTTCTCTGTGTTGTTCTTCCCTATGATCATCCATGGCTTCATTCATCATTCTGAAATAGCCATCCAGATACTCATTGTGTTTCTGGTTCATTCTATCTGCATCAAAAATACAATCTGCAGAGTTTCTAAACATTGGGATAGGCTTGCACCTATTTCCCTTGAATGTGAGTTCAAGTCCCTGTGCCTCTAATTGTGATACAGAAAGTATGTTCAAGGATATCTCTGGTGTATAATGAACACCGGGGATTATGACCACTTCTGTCCCAAATTTGATTTGCACTTCTCCTATTCCATGTATAAACATGAATTTCTTCTGTTCCTCAATTTTCTCAACAGCAAATTTTTCTTTCAATTTTGAGAAAAGATACATGTTAGAGCATACATGTCTGTTTATTCTATTGCATACATACCATATTTGGTTCCATCCTTGTTCATCTGTTCCCTCCACCATGAAATCTGTGGAAAGATGGATAAATTCAGGGTATGTAAGATGGACCTTTGATTTGTCTGTGATAATGCCAAGTCCAACATCTTCAGTGAGATTTCCTTCCTTTGGACAATCTCTTGCTATGTGTCCCCTTAATCTGCAATTGAAACAGACATAATTCTTATGTCTTTCCACTGTTGCCTTCTTTTGTGTTAGATTGTTGTTGTGTACTTGAATCTCCTCCATCTTCTTCTTAAGCATATCCTTGCATGCTTTGGATATTTGTTTGATTTGGTTGCCAAATACAGATTCATTGTTCCTTTTTATTTGTCTTTGGACAAATTCAGTATGTGATCTGTTGAGTGTGTTTCTCCCAAGAATTTTGCTCTGATGCCAATTATTAGAATTGTCAACAGACCTTGTTTTTGGATGAGATAGTTTGTTTTCAATGTAGTAATTCGAATTTACCATGATGGTAGTGAATGGGTGTGTTTGGGTAAAAGTGTGCAGATAATGAGTAAGACTTGTAAACTAATTTTGGAGGGAAAATAACAAGATAAATAACTGTTATGTTGATGATATAATGATTCTGTAATTTACAATATTTATAGATAGTGAACAGGTGTGATGAAGAGTTACAATGGTTGCCTTTTGATCAAAAAGACATGTCCCTTCACCCATAACTGTCACAAATCGTTTTCTACCTATATTAACTGACATAACTGCCATATTTGACAGGTCAGCAATCTTTGTCTTACAACCTTATTGGTTGTTTAAATACTACATAAATAATAATTACAATTCTGCATAAAAGACTTAGGATTAACAGAACATTTGGACTTATAAATCCAACATATCCTAGAGCTCATTAAAGTATAAACAAATGTCTGTCTATATTCAAGCAGGTTCGAGCCATGAGCAATACTAATAACACACGGTGTTTGATACTGAGTAAAATAGTCCTGTTTTAGTAGCGGGAGACACTACTCTAGCTTGTTAAACAAAGCTCAAACTTGCTTAGACTATATGCATGCTAATGCTATTAACAGATGAAGACCAATCACACACAGGTTTACATCATATCATGGAATCTCATGAGACTCGCTACTCATCATATGCTAGTTTAGCTTGACTTCACAGACGAGAAAGGATGGTTAACTAACTTTACCAATTCTAAGCATCTAATACAACAGAACAAGTTTCTAATAGCCAGAAGGCCAAAAGTATATAACACTAAATCATACTAATCCCAAAACAACATTTAAGTTGATAGGTAAGAACCGAATAGTGTGATAATGTTCAAGATATTAATACTGCAATTGAACTTCTCTAGTCTTCTTTAACCTCAGCTACCAAAAACGGCTTTACCCATATTGTTCTAATTTTAATATCTACAAAAACAAAGAAAAATAAATAAATAAGAGATTAAAAAGCTTTTACTTCATCATAAACTTCTGAAAACATATAAACAACCTAATGGAAATATTTGGTATCATTAAAATACAGAGAAAAAAAAACAGCACATTTAATCTTTTCTGATATATAACATTATCAGATATATGGTTGCTGTTTGGACCTATTGCTATCTGCCACATTTAGGGAACTTGAGTGAGATTGAAGTAGGGTTACTATCTATTTAATTTGATGGAAACCATCTTCTAGAATGAGGCCTATTGACCTGTTACCTTCGGTTTAATCGGCTGGTGTAAAAAATTCAGCCTTTTGACCCGTTAAATTGAGTTTGGCATATAATAACTCCTGCAAGCATGTCTCAAAATAGTATCAAATTCAAGTTACAAAAACAGCCATGGTAATTGGTAAGCAATGATTCCTACCATTTTATACAAATTTTACATGAGCACATCCGAGTTGTACATATATCATAACATTCTACCAAGACACCAATGATTCCTATCATAATGTGTTGTGTGTCTGATTACCAAAATCAATTAGATTACATAAAATTGATTCAACCACAATGCCAATTAGTATTGTTCCAAAAGTCAGCATTTGTAAATGTATAACTGATATGTTGTTGTCATCTATATACATAGCTTTAATAAAGACACTACACTAACCAAACATAAGCTTGTTCACAGGATTGGAGCCAACCAATTTCTTCTTGAATAAATGTTTCATGGTAATGAAAACTGTGTGTGCAAAATGACTAAATGAATGGAACAGTAAAAACGGGTAAATAATGAAAATGATACTAGACTTTTTATAGAACTTGTGAATTGTTGTTATATGATTTCCACAGATGAAATCATATATATAATGTGTTGAAATATAGTTAAGTATTAACGTGTAAATGTCTAGAATCGAACGCGAGACCTCGGGATTGCACACGATACAAATGAGTATTAAGGAATAATAATAAATGTATTTTATATATTTATTATTAACACAAGAATTTAACGATCGTTAGTGTTTTCCGTTAAATGACTAACGACCGTTAGACGAAGATAAGGAAAGTATAATTGTGGATAGTTGCGACCAAGACATGAAAGTGAGTTGATTGTAATTAAAAAAAACACTGAGGGTTCTATTGCGTATATAACA
>LBNU01005954.1:167944-199829 GCA_014162995.1 Artemisia annua | reverse complement strand
TAATTGGTAAGTCAAGAAGGATCGGAACACCCTTTGGGCTTCCAACCGATCGCCGCAAGGGGATGGGTAACAATCCTTGTCAAACTTGGACTCCAAGATATCTAAAGCCTATAAATACAATTGGGATTTTAGGTTTTGACTCTCTTTACACAGCAATTATCCCTAAACTTTTCCTTACTCCATTCTTTGGTGTCCAAAATCCGATGAATACCCATAGATACCGAAAGTGGTTCGATTTTTGTTAATCAAAATTGTTTTTGTGTTTTACTTGCATACCTTAATACGGGTTTAGTTTGGGTGCTAGTATCAAGAACGGAGGTAACAACCAACATATTGTTGTTATCAAGAGATCGTTAAGACAAAAAGTAAGGGGTTTAACAAGATCTACATAAAACCCTAATTAGGGGTTCATCAGCTTGTTCATCCCAATCAAGAAATTGCAATTGAGGTATTTTTTACATTTACGTTTTTAGTAACGCCGAGTTTATTGACAACATTATGGCGCCAAAGGGGTAATTAAGTTCTGTTGGTTTAGGAAATTAGATTGACCCCTTGTTTATATATTTTTGACAAATATGGTCAAAACTTAAAATTATTAACTTGTATATTATAGGTGTGAATATCTTGGGAAAAATGTTGTTTATAGTTTTTGGGCTTTTTAAGATACCGTGTTTATTTGCATGGATAACACAATCAAACATCTCCGTTTTAGGGTTTATAACATATTTAATCCGCCTCCAAGATCCTATTTTCATCAAACTTAAAGTGACAACTATAACTATGCAAGAGGGAGAATATCCACAACCCCACGCCGTCTATGTGTTTAGACCGATCCGTCGAACGATGATTGAAACCCTTAACAGTCATCGTAACGGAGAAGCTCTAAATTATCACCCGTTTCGCTTTGATGATCTTTACGGAGATAACCCTACTAATCTCACACAAAACCGTCCTCCTCCCGTGTACGGGAATATGTACTTCTATATAACACCAAGGGAACGATCTGGAAACGACTTTCGACATACTGTTGAAGGTGAAGGAGTATGGGTGCAAAGCGGCAATGCCGTTGCTATTCACAAGGATGTTGGGTTAACCATTGGGTACATGAGACGCTTTTACTTCTATGTCGGGGATGCTCAAAATCCAGACGATCAAGGTCAAAAGACCACCAACTGGCTTATGGTGGAATACACCCTACCCGAATATCCTGATGATGATGATGGCCTTGAAGCAGCTTGCACTCTCGAAAACATGGACAATTATGGTGGTACGGATGTTGGCACAGTTCTTATAATGGAAGATAATCTTGATGATCTTCTTTGAGGTTATTACTTTTACTCTTTTATACTATTAATTATGTTAGTTGTGTGTTGATTTTCGGTCGCCCTAAAGCCAACCAAGTGTTAATACGGACATTGTTGAACTATTATAACTTGTTACTTGTGAAGTGCTGAGCAATTAAGGATTATACATATTAGGTGTTCACAATGGCCAGAAGATAAATAAAAATGCCATTAGTGTAATATAAATATATAAAATACTAGCTAGGTTACTGTAATATCAGTAAGGATCAACAAAAATGTCTATAAAATTTTGACTTATAAACAGTGGTGAATTCTTATGTTACCTTCCATTTTCAGTGATTCAAACTTCAAAGTAATCAGTTTCATAGATGCTTAAACAAGCATGCATTTAGGCAAGACACTTTTACAACTTATTAGACCTAACAAAATGCGATAACTGAGACGTTATAATGACAAAGAGGTTCACGACTATATATAACGTTTCTTTTCCTGATATAAGCGTTTGATTAAACACTTGATCACCATTCAAAGTTTCAAATACCGTTCCTGGATACTCATTGGAAGAATTAACATCAAGACCAGTAACCATTGCAGATATATTAAACAAAATGAAAATATTGTACAAAAAACACTTGTCGTAAGTTTATGAAAGTGTCACGATAGTGCATTTATGTAGGTTAGTGCAGAAGTAGCTTCCATCTCATTAGAAGCCAACAAGGAAATAAGGAATACTATATTCAACAATCATCTTCACATGAAGATGCCATATAAAATCATTTATGATCCTCCAAGAGACCCAGTATCACAAGATTATTTACAATCCTTCAGAAGTGATGATAACGTCATTTGCCAAATAAACAAACATGACAATTATGATCGTGAAATAAGTTTTTATCTTGGTGTTCTTTGTTGGTCCCTAACGGTTGAGATACGATATGANTTTTTTTCGTTGTGTTGTTGTTGTATTGTTAGCGTGCGCCCAACAAACTATGTTTGTTTCCTGTTTTTCTTTTCCTTTTCTCGGTACCGTATCCAATCTCCAAGCAACTTTCTTTCTTCCAAGCGTGTTGCAGTAAATATGCAACCGTGGGTCTCCTACTCGACGTCCTTTTCCTTTCCAATTTGCTTCGTTAATTCTAAGGCAAATGGGTCTCTTCTTTCTCACTTTGTTGCGTTACAACGTGCAACAAAAACTCTTCCTTGGTTTGTTTTCTGTTCGGTATATAGCGAACAAAGACACAACCAAAAACCGGTCACCACTACGTTTGGTGCCCTTCGTTTGCAATTTCCCACGCAGGTTTTGGGTGTACACTTCCTTTCCTGCGTTCCAAGTTATCCAGGCAACGTTTTGAAGGTTCTGCGTTGCGTTTCCTTTTGTCTGAAACAAAAGTTCAGGGTTTTTGTTTCGTTGGGTTTAGTCTCGGTTTGTGTTTTCGTTTAAGGTTTCTGGTTCGACTTGTGTAACGAAAACTTGTGGCTCTTGATGCCAATTGTTGGTCCCTAACGGTTGAGATACGATATGAAATTGCAATAACTAAAATCTGAATAACTTTATTAACGTTCTAAACTGGTAATCGTTACATGTTCCTAACTATATATAGACAACGAATGGTTGCCATGAACCATTGTGTCCCTTCGCCTGATACAAGCATCAGAACGAACACAACCCTTCGTGGGTTCACTGTACCGAACCGTTGCACCCCTTCGTTTTAGGGTTAGATTCGTATAACTAAAATAACTAACTAATTACAGTTATTAATTTCCTAAACTACGACTTTGGTCCTTCTAATTTCGTTGAAGTAGCAAGTGAGATTATTCGACTTTCATTCTTTAATCAAAATCATTTATTTTAAACAACAAAACTTTAACCATTTTATATATACTAGCTTCATGGCCCGCCCGAATGGGCGGGCTAGCTTCATTATAATACATGCGAAATTCTAAATGTACGTAAAGCAATCGTGAAATGATGGGAAAACAAATTGAAACTACAAAATAAAAGTAACTAAGTCTTTCGTGTAATATATCTAAAAGATAATGAAGCTGTTAAATAATACAAGTCAATGGTGCTTATTCATATACTAAATAAAACTTCTTTGCAAACGACATTTATTGTAAGGTTTGTGTAGTTGCCGTCTTTGTCTCAACTTGTACGATGTAGTCATAAAGGGAAAGTTGTTCGGCAACTCCCAAAAACTCCCTTAACAATGCGTACGATAAGAATTACTAAAAACTTGATGATAAATCTCATGTTAATCCTCAAACGTACACAAGTGTTAAGAACAATGATAACCATAGTATATTGTTCATCGTGACAGCAACATATAACTACATACAAACAAATCATTAGCAAAGAACAGGGTCTATGGAATTGCTTATTTACGTGATTTTTTGCTTATTTTTTACCCAAATATACAAATTTGAATGTTTATTTTAGAGTAATAAGTGCTTAAAAATTCATGTACTTTCTTTTTTAAATGTTGAATGTAATGACTAAGAGGAATAGGACAAACCTTGGAAAATGTTAAAGAGGCGGACACTGCTTCACTTGAGTTTGTTGCTAGTAATGATACCTATATAAAGGAATGATAGGATATTGGTAGGTATATCTTGGTGTGATTCATCTATGAATCTTTCATGGTTACCAGTTATATAATGATACGTATAACAATAGCAATAAGCAATCATACAACAATAAATACATGTGCGATAGAAGTATAACAAACTGGATTTAGATATATTTTTGACATGGTTAGGCAACTTCCCATGGTTAGTTTGTATAAAAGTTTGAAATATTGAAGCATCAGAATTGAGTAGTTAGTAACAGTATAAAGACATACCAAAATGACTCATTGGCTCTACTTCCAAATCTGTTGTAGTCTTGAGGGGCCTGAAGTCAAATCTATGCACCGAATTGTTGAGATCAGGAAATTTGTTGACAAAATTTGTTTTTTTGTAAAATCTAAGCCGGGTTTTGAACAATACGATATTTGGGTTGCCTTTCACCAAGACTATAACATTGCAAAGTCACATAACTTCACTCTTCAAACTGATGGTTGTAGCCATCAACTAATGTCATCCTAACTGTGGCCTGCATCTTTTTTGGCGTCAATTGAGTTAAACAGCCTGACATTGCAAAAAGCGTGAAGAGTTTAGGACTAAGGAGAACTGGAAAGGATACATCAAATATTACAACCCATTTATTTTAAAATGAGTTGATGTGGTTATGTATTATCTTATGGGTCAATAAGTAGAATGAATTAATATAATATAAATTCATAGCATACTAAAAACTATAATGAGTTGCAACTTTGATAGTTGTGAACCTTAAAAGTATTATAGCTCTTTAGAATTATTTATTACCTGTCAAATATGAACGGGTCATTCACACATAGCTGAACATATAGTTGCTAACTTTTCTTCAGAGTCGGCAATCAGTTGTCTTGGTTGAGCTCGACTCTTGTTCGCCAAAGCTACATTAAAAAATCAATGTCATCGCTCCTAAGTTTCAACACTCCATCAAGTGGCAAGTGGCAAGCGGCAAGCATAAGAACTTAGTCACGTCATTGATAAAGTTAAACTATTTCTCTTAACAGATTAAAGTTAGAATGGATACCATAATTATGAGTCATTTATCAACAAAATAAGTCACCAGAATATTTCTTGCCAAAATCTCAGTAACAAATACTATTTATAGTCATGCACTCATGTATACACCTATACATACTTCTTAAATATCAACCCCAAACAACCCATTGTAGTTTCAATTAGAGTTTTAATAATCAGTCCAAATAGCCACTACTAAAGCTAATAATCCATTATTTTCAGCTTGTGAGCTTATTAACATGAGCTTAAGAACAAAAAGTGAGCTAATTAAGGTTAATCCAAAAATTGACATGAAAAGCAACACATCATACTGGTATATGCAATCACAAACATAATTGACATGAAAAACAACCCTTGAAGAGGCTACTTTTGTTTCCTTAACTATATTGCATATGCTAAAAGAAAGCATGTTGAAGCTTCCACAACTAATATCACGTAGGAGTATAAAAATATAGAGAGTTAGTGAAAGTGTATACCTTCTGCAACCTGTGCCTCTTATTTTCTTTTAATGCTACAATAGTCTTTGACAGCATAGCTGCTAGCTAGCGTGTCGTTGCTTATGCTTTTGGATTCCACACCAGTTGCATCATTCAGGCTCGGATGAACCTCTTTGACTCCCAAGCATAATACAAAGATCATGTATTGTGCTAACTAATTCAAAGACCTTGTGCAGTCTATCACTCTGTAAAATTAAACAAAAGTTAAAATCAACCATCGCATAGCTTCGTGTATGCGATATAGCTTTACCTTTTCTTTTTGAAGTTCTTGCAGCTGCTCATTGAATTCATCCAACTTCTTCAAGGATAAATCAGACACGTCAACAACTTGGTTTCCTGCACAACCACTGTCCCTGCAATTTCTCCACATAATTTGAGGATTTGTGTCTAGTTAATATGTTCGCCAAATTTCGTAAAAAAATGAAATGTCGTAATCATCATTAAGGGGTTACACTAATATACAAAAATTAAACATGGTTTTAATCGAACATCACCGATTCATTTATTTCACGTTGCTGATTATAATAAGTACAAAACCAAACCTCACCGCATAAAACATGATTTAAATGATTAAGGGAAAAAAAGATAAGATTACACTCAACCAGTACTCAATTCAATTAATCGCAATAATAAACCACATCATAACATTTGTATATTCGGTTGTACATGACACATGAATTGAAATACAAGAAGGCAAGAGTAGGACACGTAGAAGAACTGTACCAGTTAACATAGGTAGTACGCGTAAGTTGGTGGGACGTAAAGCTAAAGTGCAAACTATTGGAAAAAAAGATAAAGATGACGAAGGGGGTGTGGTCAAGAAGGACAATTGCAAGACAAGTAATGAAAGTAAATATTTTATTGTACCCGAGGACCAAGGTGGTGTGGTGGGTGAGGAACAAGTTGCTGCGGATAAAGGTAGAGATGAGGGTGTGATGAAGAAGTCAACACACACAAATACGGTGGCTGATGTAGACAGGATACATTTACGTGTATCGTTGTGGTCATTGCATCGACTGATACCAAACCTATCACCGAAACAGAGACAAGATGGTACGGACATAGGGTTTGGATATGTGCTTGGTTTTAGTATAAAGGATGTACCAACAAAGTTATGTTATTGGCTGCTTGATAACTTTAACGTAGATAAATGCGTTTTGGATGTCGATGGTAAGGGGATTAGTGTTACTAAGGAGACAGTTAGAGATATACTGGGTCTACCAATGGGTAGTGTTTATGTGGAATCATCTGATTAAACTGATTCCAAACACCCTCTGGTTGTTGAATGGAAACAACAGTTTGGAAACCAGGCAAGGTATAAACACATTCCGGTTAAACAACAAATCTACACGCAACAAGTGGAAGAAGGATGGATGTTTAAGTTAAATTTCTTGGTTCTATACTTCACATCGATTGGAGAATCAAACAAGAATGCAACTGTTAATTTAAGCTTTTTGAACTGTATTGAGGATGAAAACGATATCCCTAAATTTGATTGGTGTACCTACGTGCTTGAATGCCTGGTTAAGACAAAAGACAGAAAAAGGGCATGTTGAGATGCCTTTAGTAAACAATTGGATAGTGGACCTCTTGAACAAACTTGAAGAAGAACAGTTCAGCTCGGAGAACGTGGAGGTAAAATTAAATAGTTTTAAAGAAGTTTGCATAAAATGTATGTTTAGGTAGATATGTGGGTGCGATACGTTGCATGTACAATGTACCATAAATATGTTAGGTGAACCAGATGATATATACGTAACCTACAATAAAAGAAACATGTGACCTTGATTAAAACCAGGTAGAGTATGCAACTTACAAAACTGGATGACAATTATAGATTATATACATGAAACTGGGATGATAAACTTATAAAATCAGTACATGTTACCTCATATGTAACTTCAACTGACAAACCTTGTATCTTGTAATCCGCTTCAGCATCACGAATCAGGGGCGGACCTAAGCACACCTTAGGTGGTGCCTGGGAACCACCTTGGAAAATATTTCCATGTACAAGCAATGTGATATGATTTTCAAGGAACTACCTTAGACATATGTTGGGAACCACCTTAGGTGTTAAGTTGGTGAAAATGGTGACTGAAACAGTCGAATTTAGGTGGAAAATGAATATGTAATAAGAGCTTGTTAATGGTGTATTGAGACTTTATTGGTCACAATGAAAGAGAAGAAGTGTAAGTCAAAGAAGATGTACGAAAAAGTCACGTGAGTAGAAAGAGAACATTTTTGGGAAACTATTCACATATTTTCTGTTTTCTTGAAGGAATAATTACTTGTTTTCTTTTCAAGTAATCATATATTCTTTCCTAAAATTTTTCTCTATACATTATTGTAGCTCTAAAGACTAAAGAGATCGACTATAAAATTTTCTGATATCACGTATTAATTTTCTATTATTAGTTGGTCACATAACTAGGATAATTAGTATGAACAAAAGTTAGAAAGATATATAATCTTCATGTATTACTTGTACAGAAGATCGAAACTTGTATCGATGCGGATTGAAAGATTTTTCTGAAGTTGAAATTTAGAGCTTGGTACACGTTAGTTTTAATGTTTCACAATAACGCGCTTGTGTTAAATTGTACCCGACCCGACCCGTTTGTTTAATTGACCCGTTGATATTTCCGGTCTTAGTTAGTTAGGGACCTACCTTAGTTTGTTGGCTAGGTCCGCCACTGTCACGAATCACATAAGTAGATGATGTATCATCTTGTTGTACCTGAATTGAGCAACAATGATACAGTGATGCAATAATCTCATCCTGAACATCATAAAACAATGTGTGTGTGTATAGATCTGACGCTTTCTTTTCAACTCGTAAGTGAGTTTTAAAATCAGGTGTTGTGTACTTTGAATCATGGGTATTCTTCCCATATTTAAATCTCTGGGAATCCATGGCGGTATCGAAATGGCTCAAGAATTCAATCAAACTCAAATGTGGGTTTGTGACCTACCCAATGAAGTGATTCTCACTCTCGGACCTCGATGTTGTGCGCATCAACATTGGTTCATGCCTAGAGTAGGAAGGTATCCACTTTGACCGCATTTCAAACATGTCGTGTAACCCTTTGTGTTCACTCAGCTCAAAATCTTCGATTATCATGGCCCACTGTTCATCAAACACATCTGCTTCAATTATGTCAACCATTCAATGTCACACAAACGCCTTTTAAAATCGGTATTGCTACACAAGGCTGGCTCGACCTACAAATATTTTAAAATTTTGTAAAAAACATATACAGATTACATGAAAATAACAATCAAAGGACATCACAGTTTACTCAGAAAGCGTCCCTTTGTAGTGAGTCTTTGCATAATGTGCCACAAACAAAGGCGGTGGCACGTATCTCGAAATATCTTTTCTATCGCGATCTTCATCGCCAGGTCTTGATCAGTAACAACAACCTTTGTAACTTTTATGAATACTTTTTTAAACCTAGCCTCTGCAATAGCTATGTATATTTTTTCCAGATTCGCTCGCTAACAAAGCAGCAGCGAATATTACGCATCTGTTGTCAATGCCGGTAAAAGGAACCAACACCATATTGTACCTACATATAGAATTATTAATGTGTATCAGGTTGTGCTACTTTAACATATCAGCAAACGTTAACTGATAAAGTAAATTTTAACATATCAGCAAACCATCGAAGGACACAAGTTTCTTATAATTATAAGAAACGTATAAAGTAGCACAACTTGTTGCATGTTTTAATAATTATAAGAAATGTTGTGTCCTTGGATGGTTTGCTGATATGTTAAAGTTTACTTTATTAGTTAAAGTTTGCTGATATGTTAAAGTAGCACAACCTGATACACATTAATAATTATATATGTAGGTACAATATGGTGTTGGTACCTTTTACCGGCATTGACAACCACAATAGATGCGTAATATTTGTTGCGGCTTAGTTAGCGAGCGAATCTGCAAAAAAATATACATAGCTGTTGAAGAGGTTTAAAAAAGTATTAATAAAAGTTACAAAGGTTGTTGTTACTGATCAAGAACCGTCGATGAAGATCGCGACAGAAAAGATATTTCGGGATACGTGCCATCATCTTTGTATGTGGCACATTATACAGAAACTCACTACAAAGGGACGCTTTATGAGTAAACTGTGATGTCCTTTGATTGTTATTTTCATGTAATCTTTATATGTTTTTTTACAAAATTTCAAAATATTTGTAGGTCGAGCAGCCTTGTGTAGCAATACCGATTTTAAAAGGCGTTTATGTGACATTGTATGGATTGACAAGATTGAAGCGGATGTGTTTGACGAACACAAAGGGTTACACGACATGTTTGAAATGCGGTCAAAGTGGATACCTTCCTACTCTAGGCATGAACCGATGTTGATGCGCACAACATCGAGGTCCGAGAGTGTAAATCACTTCATTGGGCAGGTCACAAACCCACATTTGAGTTTGATTGAATTCTTGAGCAATTTCGATACCGCCATGGATTCAAATATGGGAAGATACCCATGATTCAAAGTATACAACACCTGATTTTAAAACTCACTCACAAGTTGAAAAGGAACCGTCAGAACTATACACACACACACACACCTTGTTTTATGATTTTCAGGATGAGATTTTTGCATCACTATATCATTGTTGCTCAAATCAGGTACAATAAGATGATGCATCTACTTATGTGATTCGTGATATTGAAGTGGATTACAAGATACAAGGTATGTCACTTGAAGTTACATATGAGGTAAAATGTACTGATTTCATAAGTTTATCATCCCAGTTTCATATATATAATCTATACTTGTCATCCCATTTTCGTAAGTTGCATACTTTCCCAAGTTTTATTGTAGGTTGCTCATGTACCATCTGGTTCACCTAACAGAATGATCACGGGCTCGCAGTAATGAGTAGTCCTGGCCTAGCTTTTCTTTATCCTAACCAGGCATTCAAGCACATAGGTACACCAATCAAATTTAGGATATCGTTTTCGTCCTTAATACAGTTTAGAAACCTTAAATTAACAATTTCATTCTTGTTTGATTCTCCAATCTATGTGAAACCAAGAAATTTAACTTAAACATCCATCCTCCTTCTGCTTGTGGCGTGTATATCTGTTGTTCAACCGGAATGTGTTTATATACCTTGCCTGCTTTCCAAACTACTGTTTCCATTCAACAACCAGAGGGTGTCTAAAATCAGTTTCATCAGATGATTCCACATAAACACTACCCATTTGTAGACCAAGTACATCTCTAACTCTCTCCTTAGTAATACTAATCCCCTTACCATCGACATCCAACACGCATGTATCTTCATCAAAGTTATGAAGCAGCCAACAACATAACTTTGTTGGTACATCCTTTATCTTAAAACCAAGCACAGATCCAAACCTCATGTCCGTAACATCTTGTCTCTGTTTTGGTGATAGATTTTGTATCTGTCGATGCAATGACTGCAGCGATACACATAAATGTATCTTGTCCACATCAGCCACCGTATTTGTGCGTGTTGACTTCTTCATCACACCCTCATCTCCACCTTTATCCGCAACAACTTGTTTATCTCCCACCACCTTTTTCCCTTCATATTATGCTCCACCACCCTACTTTTGCGCGTTCGCTTCTTGACCACACCCTCATTATCATCATTTTCATCAGCAACGTTGGCATGATCAACCATACCCTTTTCCCATTTTGTATCCAATGCTAATTTATGCTTACCAGTTGCCTTCCTCACCACACCACCTTGGTCCTCAACGATAATAAAATATTTACTTCTCTTGCAATTGTCCTTCTTGACCATTCCCCCTTCGCCATCTTTTTCTTTTTTTCGAATAGTTTGCACTTTAGCTTTACGACCCACTACCACCTACGTTAACGGGTAAAGTTCTTCTACTTGTCCTACTCTTACCTTCTTGTATTTCAGTTCATGTGTCATGTATAACCAAATATACAAATGTTATCCCAAATATTAAAATGTTGAACCACATGTATTCAAATCAATAAAAGAGCATTGGTTTCTTTATTCCAGCACCGTATGCTGTATCACATATATCTTTTATTTATCCTACATAAATTAGACCAAATACCAGATTACATACCAAAATCACATACTTAAATTCATGGATACATAGTTTTTTAAGCTCACTTCTATCCGTATATATCTTCGTGTTTAATGTATCATGTATAAACACATACAACTCATATTTGTGTGGTTCAGCACAATTACAAGTTATATCATACGAAATGATCTACATACTTGTGAATTAATGTAATGAAGAAGCTACCGTCATTAGCGATCACCACAATTAATATCGAGAGAGTATTTCAACGCTTTTAGAACTTTGACTTTATTTCTATCACCCAAATGATTGGAACACGAGATGAATTGTTATTAGAGCTTTGCTGGTTGTTGGGATGAGTTTTGGTATGAAAATGTGGCGAAATGAGGCTCTATTTATAGGCAAAGGTTGACTGGTCAGGCACTGAAGTATGCCGCACTTGAGGAAAATGTCGGCGGGCTTCACATTGAATGCCGGCGATCTAAGAGATAAACAGCGGCGGCCTTCAGGAGATTTATTGACGCCAAAGGGTCATTAATAGAGTTGAAGGCCGGTGCACTTGAGATATAAGATCGCCACACTTGACTTGATTTGACTTATATTTGTGTAGGATTATATTCGTCCCCGTAACCGGCGCACTTGAGACATAAGCTCGGCGCTCTTTTCACTTGGAATAGGCTTTATCATAAGATTATCTTGGATTTGTACATTTGCCTTGGTTCTTGAAGTTCTTTGTCCATTGGACCTGAAATGTATTTTCATGCAATTAAGTATCGAAAGTCCATATAAATCATACAGAAATTAACAAATAACGCTATATAAAATATGTATAATTTAAGCGTCATCAGTCTATTATTTGTCAAAAGTTGAACATGTTACTCATTATAGAATTCTTTATTATTAGTACGGTTTTCTCATCTACGTGTCTGCATTGTGTTAATTAGTCAGTTTTCTCTTCCACGTTTACGCTATTTAGTATGTTTTTCCATCCACGCATCTGCATTGCGCTGTTTAATCGGTGCTTTTATCGTGTACATTGACATTGTATGTTATGTGTGGAAAAAACATAAAGGCATTTATATTATTAGCATTGGTGTATCATACACGTGCGTGCATGCATTGCTCTATTTAGTCAAGTTTCTCTTCCACGTGTTTGCATTATGCTATTTAGTATGTTTTCTCATCCACGCGTCTGCACTACGTTGTTTAGTTGGTGATTTTATCATGTACACTGAAATTTTATATGTATGATACGTGGAAAAAACATACAGGCATTTTATACATATGTAAGCTAGTGTGTTCACACTAAAAGCATCCACTATGATAAACCTTTACAAAGCTTTATAATTATGTCACATCACAAACACATAAACCTTTTAGATTTATAATCCTATTTCTACTATAGATATACTTGTTAAAAGCTTTATAAATATACAACATAACTCAATGCATTAAATTGTGAAGAGGTCTAAGATATTGGACCTCGTCATGCCATTTAAGCATAAAATTGATGTCCACTATGGTTAAAAATATTTTAGACCTCTCCATCTTTTTATAAACCCTTTTATAACCATTATAATGGATGCCATAATATTAATCTATACAACCTATAAAGTATTTTAACACTTCCTTCCTAAAAAAATTTAAGATTTCCATAAATAGTTTTTAAGCATTACAAGTAAGAAGCAATGTTTACAACTATTTAATACACAAATACATCATTTCAACAAATATAATTAATGTTTTTCTTAAAAAACTTTCTCACTCAAAAGTACAATTATATTACCACATAATACAATCCAAGTAAGCTACTAATCCAACTATGTAGATTTTTAAGTAAATAAACTAATTAAGCTAGATGTACAATTAATGTATGGATCAATACATATGTATATTGACTAGTCAATACCACCGGTAGTTAATGAAATATTTAAAACATCCCCTTAATAAAAAGTATTATTAATATAACACAATATACAAATCAAGCAAGCTCATAAACACCATCTTCCTAAAATTTTGAAGGCATTTCATGAATACTTTTAAATAATACATTTTATTATTATTATTATCTTTTTATTGTTTTATTTTTTATTTTTTTGCAAAAAGTAGAAACTTATAAATCATGAAAAGTAACAAGTTCATGTATCTTATTTCCGAACTTTCAAAATAAGAAAAGAAAAGAAAAGTTGAAAGTGACCTTAAATAAGATATCATTATCGACCTCAGAATTTCAATAGTTTATCCTGACTGCAATAAGATTTTCGAAAACTCTAAACTTATTATCACCATGAAAAAAATAATAAATATAACATAGTTCGCCGAAAATATCAATTACATGGTACCAGCCTTTGCAACGCACGAGTACCCTACTAGTATGTTAATATGTATGTTATTTGTCAAAAGTTGAACATGATACTCATTATAGAAGTCTTTATCAGCAGTATTGGTTTCTCATCCACGTGTTTGCATTGCGCTATTTAGTCAGTTTTCTCTTCCACGTGTCTACACTACGCTATTAGTATGTTTTCTCATCCACGCGTCTGCATTGCGCTGTTTAATCGGTGCGTTTATCTTGTACATTCAGATTGTTTATTATGCGTGAAATTTTTTTTAAGGCATTTATATTATTAGCATTGGTTTATCATACACATGTATGCATTGCTCTATTTAGTCAATTTTCTCTTCCATGTGTTTGCATTACGCTATTTAGTCTGTTTTCTCATCAACGTGTCTGCACTATACGTTGTTTAGTCAGTGATTTTATCACGTATGCTGAAATTGTATAAGTATATATTATACGTGGAAAAAACATAAAGGCATTTATATGCACACGTGAGCTCATGCATTACATACTAATGTTAAAATTATCCATATATAGTGCAAATAAAGAGAGGGACGTATCGTTTGATACCACACTCAAATCTTGAAACTCTCCTTATATAACATAGCGGTTAAAGCTCGAATTTTTTAAGTTTATGTGGATGTTATAGACAGAAATCACAAGCTCAGTATTAGGAATTTTCAGGTCATTCAATAACTAAAGCGAACAAATATACGCCTGCTAAACTTTCATGCTATATAGTTATGTGCCAAAAATGATGGTTTTTCAGTAGTGCTAAATAGACCAACAGAAAAGGATCTTGAAGTGTTTTGGAGTTTTTTTTGGTTTGACACATAAGAATATGGCAGTTGTGTACTTTTGCACTATGTAACAAAACTTGCATAAACTCAACCCCAACATATTTACACAATCTATAAACCATATTCATATCCAAATCTTAACCTAAAAAAGTGCAGTTGACCAACATCTCCACCATGATTATACCAACAAGACTCAAATGGTCATTAAGCGATATGTGCTTCCAAATTATGATTTTAACAGCCTAAAGAAGGGTGGGTCTATAAGGAAAAGGTTTATCTATTTATCCAACAAGTATGACTATAATTTTCATTGTAGATGAAGTAAAAAGTTGACAAGCTCATCGTTGAGCTTGATGGGCACATGTGGCATCTCTGGTGTTCCCGGAAAGTGATTCAAACTGCAATCATAATATTCATTGATTAGTTAATGAAACAAAAAATAATAATAACTAAAGTAAATTAACAAGAAAGTAAAGGAAGCAAAAGTGAGGGCTCATATCTTACTCATTCAATAATGTGAGAATATTGTTTCTTATTTGATAAATTAGATTAATGTTCTTTTGCACCTGCCACACAAAAGAAGGTTAACCATATCAGGTGTTAAGACGACATTTCTATTAGTAGATGCGACAAAATGGATATATGGGTTTGATGGAATGTGTAACAAGTCAAAAGATTCAGGTCAAAACAGTTGCGTTGAAGCGCATAATTTTGCCCAAAGTATAATTTATAAATAATTAGGGTGCAAAGATTGATTAGACTATTATAGTGTCAAACAATTTGCATTATAACCCAAATTATGTAATAAAGTATTTAGTAGGTTTTAAGCTGAAAAGTTCAACTGTTCACCATATTTCACCCATGTTTTACTTACCCTTTTGACTCGTTAGATATAAAATTGAACCTAAATGACACATTATAAGTAAATGAATTGGAACTAACACCTCTAACAAATCTGAGTTTTCCCTAAAAGCAGAAAAATTTGCATAAACTTGGTCCATGGCACGGTTAATCTGGTCAAGAAGCTGTCCTGTCACACCACCAATAGCTGCAGTAATGAACAAACTTCTTAAATATATATTTAAAAAACACACATCCTTTGCAAGATGCAAAAGCGATATAAAAAGTAGCATGATACGTAGTTTCTACTTTCTAGCTTCTCAAGATATATCCATGTTTATTTATGTACATATGCTCATAAAAACAAACCTATAGAGATGATATCATCATTATCCATGGAGGTTGATGGTTGAACATCAGGATGACCATTGCCAATACTTTCAGCATAAAAAGATGCATCTGCCACTTGATTCGTAGGCTTCTCCTATAAAATAAAATTAATAACTAAGGCTTCAATTATTTATAGCTATATTATTTCATTCAGAGATTTAAATCATCATTGTAAAGTATTGCTTTCTGTGCTACAATTGTTTATTTGCTAATACAAAATCTTTAAAGATGGACAAAAAGTGTTTTTGGATCAAACCAATTTACTTGTCTGTCTTGACGTGTATTAAAAAGACCCATTTTGACCCTTTTTGCCTCGGTTGAAATGTAATTTGAAAAGAATATGTAACCCTGAACCAAGAAGAGTAACCTTTTAATCCACACAAAAATGAATGTCGTTAACAAGAAAGATGAACAAAATGTTGTAGAGCGGTAAAGCATACCCTTATTTCCTTATGCCTCCTTGATGAATTACTCTCATCTTTTATTTGCTTGCTAGTTTCCTTCTTCTTGATTTCCTTGTTCTGAAAAAGCAATCCAAGATATGATATATATGAATTGTGTATTTTAATAAAACACTGTTCTGCCGAATGGCTTAAAAAATACAAACTTTCAAGTTAGAACAACATTTTGTAAATAGATTAGATGACCCTGTGTATATATGTATGTTGTGTTTAGGTTGTTTAGGTAGGTTTGGGCTAGGAGGTTGCGGTAGTATCTCTAGTTTTGATTGGCTCTTTTGTTTTTATTTTCTTGTAGTCTTGCTTCTTGCTCTAAAATAGCTTAAGTTTTATAGGAAGCATGAAAATTCAGTCTGGACGATAATGTAACAAATAAGACGAAAGTAAACCGAAACCAAGAGGCATAGAGATCACACAAGCATCCATCTGCTACGTAGTGCCACATCTCGAACTGTTTTGTCATGCAACTGTACTGCAATCTTCGAGTAACGCATTATAGCTCTATGTGAGGCATATCTGTGTCATAAAAGAATTACTTTAATAACCACTCGAAGAATGAAAATACATCATACACGCTAAATATCTTTTTATCTAAGTTTTCAAATAATCAAAAGTTATATAAGTCAATAGCTTTAGATAAAATAATGACGAATCTAAATGTTGAGTTGTGGAGACTGAAGGTTCCCCCGTAATCCTGATTAACCCTTTCTGGCCGAAAATTAGAACTGTGGGTTTGGCCCATATGGAATTTTAGGTCCGGAGTTGCATTGTTGGGGATTAAGTCAGGGTTGTTGTTATCTCCTATGTATTATGTTGTTTAAGACTTCACAAAACACCATCTCCTAAATTATATAAACAAAATAAAGAACAGAGATAACAAGTTAACCGTCTAACACAAACGATAGCACTGAATAAGGGAGTGATAAGGTGAACCTGACCAATATCTGCAACCTACTTAAAGACGATCTGTAAAACATGAGAAAAACCATTAAAGGGCTCCACACGGGATCAAGACTCCCTGTCCTTAAAGGTGTTTACCCGCTCAATTTGCTGCAAGCCTCATGCGTAACGGACCCCAGGATTTGATGCAGAACGACATTGCTTCTCGTCAGCGAACGATTGCAACATAATGACAATGGCGGAGCAGAAAACTGGCTTGACAAGATGAAAACGCAGCAGTGATGAAGCAATTTGAGCAACCCTCTGTAAGTGTTTTGGTGTGGTTTTCATATCTCAGAAGTGTTCACATATATACTCTTTTATAGCTCAAAGTCATCTACATGATCTGATCACATCATGGGCTAAAAATAAGGAGGTGGTGGTGAAGATGGTTGCACCTCGTGGGTGCCTTCCCCCACACTCCCATTTTCTCATTGACTTATAAGCCCTCACACACATACTTACATTTAATTGATTACTACTTAATAATGTTATTTCAAACGTTATACAAACTGTACACTTAGCTTACGCATATGCTAATTGTACCCTTATGCTTCATCACTTTAAAACTTGCCAAGCNAATAAGATAAATAACTGTTATATTGATGATATAATGATTCTGTAATTTACAATATTTATAGATAGTGAACAGGTGTGATGAAGAGTTACAATGGTTGCCTTTTGATCAAAAAGACATGTCCCTTCACCCATAACTGTCACAAATCGTTTTCTACCTATATTAACTGACATAACTGCCATAGCAATCTTTGTCTTACAACCTTATTGGATGTTTAAATACTACATAAATAATAATTACAATTCTGCATAAAAGACTTAGGATTAACAGAACATTTGGACTTATAAATCCAACACTTTTAATCCACACAAAAATGAATATCGTTAACAAGAAAGATGAACAAAATGTTGTAGAGCGGTAAAGCATACCCTTATTTCCTTATGCCTCCTTGATGAATTACTCTCATCTTTTATTTGCTTGCTAGTTTCCTTCTTCTTGATTTCCTTGTTCTGAAAAAGCAATCCAAGATATGATATATATGAATTGTGTATTTTAATAAAACACTGTTCTGCCGAATGGCTTAAAAAATACAAACTTTCAAGTTAGAACAACATTTTGTAAATAGATTAGATGACCCTGTGTATATATGTATGTTGTGTTTAGGTTGTTTAGGTAGGTTTGGGCTAGGAGGTTGCCGTAGTATCTCTAGTTTTGATTGGCTCTTTTGTTTTTATTTTCTTGTAGTCTTGCTTCTTGCTCTATAGGAAGCATGAAAATTCAGTCTGGACGATAATGTAACAAATAAGACGAAAGTAAACCGAAACCAAGAGGCATAGAGGTCATACAAGCATCCATCTGCTACGTAGTGCCACATCTCGAACTGTTTTGTCTTGCAACTGTACTGCAATCTTCGAGTAACGCATTATAGCTCTATGTGAGGCATATCTGTGTAATAAAAGAATTACCTTTCGAAGAATGAAAATATCATACACGCTAAATATCTTCTTATGTAAGTTTTCAAATAATCAAAAGTTATATAAGTCAATAGCTTTAGATAAAATAATGACGAATCTAAATGTTGAGTTGTGGAGACTGAAGGTTCCCGTAATCCTGATTAACCCTTTCTGGCCGAAAATTAGAACTGTGGGTTTGGCCCATATGGAATTTTAGGTTCGGAGTTGCATTGTTGGGGATTAAGTCAGGGTTGTTGTTATCTCCTATGTATTATGTTGTTTAAGACTTCACAAAACACCATCTCGTAAATTATATAAACAAAATAAAGAACAGAGACAACAAGTTAACCGTCTAACACAAACGATAGCGCTGAATAAGGGAGTGATAAGGTGAAACTGACCAATATCTGCAACCTACTTAGAGACGATCTGTAAAACATGAGAAAAACCATTAAAGGGGTCCGCACGGGATCAAAACTCCCTGTCCTTAAAGGTGTTTATGCGTTCAATTCGCTGCAAGCCTCATGCGTAACGGAGCCCAGGATTTGATGCAGAACGACATTGCTTCTCGTCAGCGAATGATTGCAACATAATGATAATGGCGGAGCAGAAAACTGGCTTGACAAGTAAGATGAAAACGCAGTAGTGATGAAGCAATTTGAGCAACCCTCTGTAAGTGTTTTGGTGTGGTTTTCATATCTCAGAAGTGTTCACATATATACTCTTTTATAGCTCAAAGTCATCTACATGATCTGATCACATCATGGGCTAAAAATAAGGAGGTGGTGGTGGAGATGGTTGCACCTCGTGGGTGCCTTCCCCCACACTCCCATTTTCTCATTGACTTATTAGCCCTCACACACATACTTACATCTAATTGGTTACTACTTAATCATGTTATTTCAAACGTTATACAAACTGTACACTTAGCTTACGCATATGTTACTTGTACCTTATGCTTCAATCTTCATCACTTTAAAACTTGCCAACCTTATCATAATTTCCAACAAGGGTTTCTCAACACAGTTTCTTAGAAGAAGTGTTCTTCCTCTCTATAAATATAACTCCTGTGTAACTTTTAACAAGTACCCCATTCAATAAAGTTTATCATCTCTCTAGTTAAGCTGTGAACCTAACATGATTACTCTAATCTAGTGAACCAACTTATTTCTTTCTGCCATATATTTATTTTTTTGTTGCTATTGTTATTGTGTTTGATTATGCAGTTTTTCCAACACTAAAGCTATTGACTTGAATAAAACATTGATTCGGCACTATACACATATATGCAAATAGGTACTTTATATATGTATTGCATAAGAAATAAACAAAACCATAAACCCTAGTAAAAACCATAGTCAACAATTATCACAAAAACACACGAAATCTATCAACGATCATAAGACAATATCAAGATTAAGAAACTTTGATCGAGGAATAAAAAACATACTTAACATGCAATTCTTCCAACAAAGATTGCTCCTCACGACTCCAGTTCACCGACAACTCAATCTCGTGTTTCAACGCACGTTTCATGGGACCCACTGCAGGATTCTCCGGCACAACAGAATGATTACTAACGTTGTTCATGTTATTGCCAGCAATAACAACAGTGTGATTATCGTTGCTATTCTCCATGAATAACAAAGAAGCAAGTAAACACGATCTTTTTTTTCTTTCAAGTTTTGAGTTTTGAGGAAAAGGGTTGACTTGTACTAAAAAAGTGGTTGTTGCGTATATAACGCCGAGTTTATTGACAACATTATGGCGCCAATGCGGTAATTAAGTTCTGTTGGTTTAGGAAATTAGATTGACCCCTTGTTTATATATTTTTGACAAATAAGGTCAAAACTTAAAATTATTGAACTTGTATTATAGGTGTGAATATCTTGGGAAAAATGTTGTTTATAGTTTTTGGGCTTTTTAAGATACCGTGTTTATTTGCATGGATAACACAATCAAACATCTCCGTTTTAGAGTTTATAACATATTTAATTAATCCGCCTCCAAGATCCTATTTTCATCAAACTTAAAGTGACAACTATAACTATGCAAGAGGGAGAATATCCACAACCCCACGCCGTCTATGTGTTTAGACCGATCCGTCGAACGATGATTGAAACCCTTAACAGTCATCGTAATGGAGAAGCTCTAAATTATCACCCGTTTCGCTTTGATGATCTTTACGGAGATAACCCTACTAATCTCACACAAAACCGTCCTCCTCCAGTGTATGGGAATATGTACTTCTATATAACACCAAGGGAACGATCTGGAAACGACTTTCGACGTACTGTTGAAGGTGAAGGAGTATGGGTGCAAAGCGGCAATGCCATTGCTATTCACAATGATGTTGGGTTAACCATTGGGTACATGAGACGCTTTTACTTCTATGTCGGGGATGCTCAAAATCCAGACGACCAAGGTCAAAAGACCACCAACTGGCTTATGGTGGAATACACCCTACCCGAATATCCTGATGATGATGATGGCCTTGAAGCAGCTTGCACTCTCGAAAACATGGACAATTATGGTGGTACGGATGTTGGCACAGTTCTTATATTGGAAGATAATCTTGATGTTCTTCTTTGAGGTTATGACTTTAACTCTTTTATACTATTTATTTTGTTAGTTGTGTGTTGATTTTCGGTCGACCTAAAGCCGATTAAGTGTTAATATGGACATTGTAGAACTAATATAACTTGTTACTTGTGAAGTGCTGAGCAAGGAGTACACATATTAGGCGTTCACAATGGCCAGAAGATGAATAAAAATGCCATTAGTGTAATATCAGTAACGATCAACCAAATTTTCTATAAAGTTTTCACTTATAAACAGTGGTGAATTCTTATGTTACCTTCCACTTTCAGTGATTCAAACTTCAAAGTAATCAGTTTCATAGATGCTTAAACAAGCAGGCATTTAGGCAAGACTATTTTACAACTTATAAGAACCAACAAAATGTTGATAACTGAGATGTTATAATGACTAGGTTCACGACGAGGGACGGAGCCAGGATTCGAGGTTAGGGGGTTCGGCTCGTTACTTTGTCTTAAAACAGTAACCATACTATTACATGTAGTGTATTATGAGATTACAAAGTCTTGCATTTTTTAGAGCTTGTGTTTATTGTTGTAAATGTGACGGCCAGTCATTGATAACGATGTTGTTTGGTTCAAAGAAAAGAATTGATCATTTTTCTCTTGTTTGTGAAACAATGATCTCCACAAATAAAGAACTCACACGTACATGTAATCAACTAATTTGGCGCCAGATCTTATATTTGCGGCCTTCTGAATATTTAGAATTTTAGAATCCTAATTATTTTTTTTTATTGTTCTACTAATTTGACCACAAAGTTATATGAATTTTACATAATGTAGTCTTTTAAAAGATAGGAACAACAAAAACTTATATATTCTAATTGCTAGTATGAAGGTAATAGGGAGTATAAAATAGTCAAGTAGTAAAAGACTAAAAAGTGAAACAAGTATATTAAAAAAATGAAGAAAAAAAAAATAATAATGTGAAAGTGAAACAAGTACCACTAGTTCTATATATACACTATAGGAGAGTAACACTCTGTTCCCGAGTATAAAATGAGTGAATTAAAGAGGAGAGTAATAAGAAATTATTTTTTTATCTTGTGTTTCCGAGTTGGAAACAAAAGAGAAGAAAGTAACAAAAAAAGAGATTTAAAATCAACACCACTCCATTTCATCCCAATTTGGGAAGTAAGTTAGGAGAGTAATTTTGATATAATTTACTATCCTTTACTTTCCTCTCCCCTCCTAAAAAATATCAGGAACACAATTTTTTTTACTACCATCCAAAACCTTTCCCTTTCACTCCAAAAAAATAAACTCGGGAACAGAGTGTAAGGGCGCCGACAATTTCTAATTAAATATTCCAATAATCTGTTAAAATATTAATTTGTCAACCATTTTCTGACTATTATATTTAAGCCCAAGTAATTGTCAGACAAAGCCCAACGGTGTAGTCCATATTCCATGAGGCTCTTAAAAAGTTAAAAGTTAAAACAATGGTTAATACTCTATATCAAGGTTATCAAGATCGCGATCCTACTTAGGATCGTTTTTGTCTCCACAAGATCAGGATCATAAGGTCGAATCGGGATCGTAAGATCCTACAAAAATGTAAAATTTTTATATAGTTCCATATAAAATTCAATATAAAAGACCATTTAAGTGAGCATAGATGAAAATTTCAAAGTTTAAACATCGTAATAATATAAAATACGTAATACATGCAATTACTTTATGTTTCAGACGTTTGATAAACGATTTGGATAGAAAAGAAATACAACACGAGTAAAGATGGGTCAAGTATAAGGGTAAAATTCTGTCAAAAATTTAGAAAGCTAAGTGGGATTAAATTCAGTAAAAAGTTTGTTTAATAATAAAAATTAGGCTTTATAGTAGGATCGGGATCGATAGCGATCCTACGATCTTACTAGCTATCTTACGATCTTACTTCGATCCTATGCTATCTCCGATCCTACTTAGATCTTGCAAGGTTTTCTAATGTATGATCGTAAGATCGTACGATCCTACGATCAAGATCGCGATCTTAATAACCATGCTCTATATCTCCGAAAGGTTGGCATAAAACAGTTCCCAAGGTAGTAAGTAACTTATTTTTACAAGGGACTAAATAAAATGTTTATACCAAAAAAACCACATTTTAAAAACGTTTAATACGTACAGATAGTTTTTTTCCCCCATTTCTTTATATTTATTAAATTCTGAATTTTGTCAAATACATTTCAAATATTAAAAACATTTCAACTTCCCTACTTAATTTATATATTAAAAAAAAAATTAATTCTATACATTTTTGTCAAACCAAAATCATTCCAACCATGAAATAATATTTTAAAAGTCATACAAAAAATATATATATTCATATAAATTCGGTTCTAGATTCGGTCGACTCATTTTTGGTTTTCAGTATATTTGGTTATTACCGAAACAATGCACGCCAACTCAAATTGGTTATTTAATTACAACAAATTATAAAACCGATAAAATTTTAAAAACGACATTATATGTAAATCATCGTTGCACAAAGACTTTCCGTATACAATTATCGCAAAACAATTATAAAAATACCCGCTGCAACGCAGCGGGCGCCTCCTTCTTGTTTATACTACTACGTAGTTAATGTCTACGCTTATTTGGTATTTTAAAGTATCTTAATTGTACCACTCCGTATTTCATAAGCAAACGTACAATTATAAACCACATATTTAATTCTTATCTTGTCTCTCTCTCTTTTCCATTTATATCTTCTTCTTCTTCTTCATAAAAGAAAACCTGCAACTTAACCTTAAACTTCACAAATTTAACGAAAAAGATAAACAAAAATCAGGTCAATCAAGAAACAAGCTGGGCTACTTGAGGCAATTAGGGGGGCCCGAGCACCCGCCAGCCCCCCTACTGGCTCTGTCTCTGTTCACGACTATAACGTTTCTTTTCCTCATATAAGCATTCAATTAAACACTTGATTACCATTCAAAGTTTCAATTACCGTTCCTGGATCCTCGATCATTGGAAGAATTAACATCAAGACCAGTAACCATTGCAGATAGTGGGGCCCCTACGGTATCCCTCATCTCTCCAATCTTATCAGCACCCAGGAAGCCTCAAAGGATCCATCTATTTGGTTCCTAACCCGGCCTTTCAAACCGGCCCAACTTTGTTACATTCAGTCCCTTTGAAATACCCCTTGCACACTCCCCTTATCATCACTCTCACATGTAAACGGCACCACAAGTGTGTAATCACAAGCACACCTTATCACAATCTTACAACATAAGTTTATTTTGTTACTTTGTTCCAAAATATTAGTCATATAATTGAGTTGAGTTAAAACACTCACGTACACCCTTCTCACCTTTTCTTTTTAAATAAAACCCACTTTCAACGTTGTTTTTTGAAAATAATATATCTAAAAAACTATTAATCGTTGGGAGAAACAAATTACACGGTTACAACAGACAATTAATTATCTTTCAATAGGGGTACTTTCATATACTTTCGACAAAAAACTTTATTTTTTGAAGTTCTATACAAACACTTATGCTCATTTATGACAGCATGTTAAGTTTTCGAACTTATAAATTAGTGTTATGTCACATGTGATACATAGTCGAGTTTGACTTTAAGAAAAAGGATCTTCTATTTTCTCCAACTTCTATGAATAAGCTGTACAGATTTGGAGGTTTAGAAATTATGTGTTATATATGGTTGAAAAGCTAAGAATGTGTATTTTTCAATGCCAACAAAACAATGAATCATTTAGAGTAGGTTAACGATGGTGTTATTTATATAGGTTAACGATTTACGGTTCTTGAAATATGTAATTTTTTAAAACGGCGGATTGAAGTGGGTTTTAATTGAAAATATCATTTACGCCCCTCTTTTTTCTATAAAATGAGTGACTGAGATTTGTCAGGATACAAGAAAATAATAGTTCTTAATCGAACTTTTTTATTTATTTATATGATAAACGATAATATATTATCATGACTTTTCTATTACATGATTGTGAAATAATTTTTTTTTATCTTTATGTTATTTTATCAAAATCATTTATTTTAAACAATAAAACTATAACCATTCTAGCATATATAAATAAGTAATGTGTGAATGTGTAAGAATGTCATAAGTAAAAATAAAAACAAAGATGTATGTTCCTGGGAAAATCATGGGTAATTTGAGACTCATTGGTTAAACATGAATCTAGTTGGGTAAATATTCAGTAAAGGATGTGTTTAGTTGGATCTCCTTAATATTATAGATGAGTCTAATTGAGTATTTGATAGATAATGCAATTATATAATAACTAGATGAGTACTCGTGCATAGCAACGGGATTTTATAGCGACAAATCGTTTAGTGATAAAAAAGTTTATGGGTTATAAATGAAAAATAATAAAAGTTTTAAGATTTGGGGACTAAACATAATGTTTTGAAACCCGAGTCGACCCGGGTGGTTCAACTGGTTGAACCGTTCTGGCCGAAAAATGAGTCGATTTAAACCGGGTCAACCCGACGGGTTGGGTCAAACACGGGTGAAATTAAACCGGGTCAACCCGCCGGGTTTGAAGCGTCCCGGGTCAACCCGGTTTTCGATATGTAATAATAGTTTCATTTTGAAATATATGTTTTCAAGATTTCTATTTTTAGTTTCAACTTTTTACATTTCACTTTTTGTATTCTCATTTATATATAGTACGCGGGTGCCCTGTGACGATTAACCGGATAAATAGATCTCGATGAGGCCTGATTTACCAGGTTGTATCGGTTTTAACGGGTTTTCTCTGATTCGTTTTCGGATGGCTTTTATTGGTTAGCCGAACTAGTGGCGACACCGGTTCCCGGTTGAACCCGTTGGTCCGGTCCGGTTTTCAAAACTATTTGTACCATCAACTTGTTAGCTTGTATGAAACTTTGTGTGTTTTATTAATTTGTATAAGATTTATAATAACACGTACTTTTCATTTTAGGGGGTTTTAAAAATAACATTAATTAGTATGTTTAATTATTTTTTATTCTGGATTATGTTGTAGCTTGTTTAAATTGTATACTGTGAAAATTTTATTGTACTTTTTAGTAAATGATGTTTTAATTGTTTGTATTTAATTTGGTAGATATATACTTTTAGTTGGTTGTACAATATGAATAAATTATTGTACTTTTAAGTAATTGAGTGTTTTAATAAGAGTATTAATTACACTATATATTCTCTCATCTTTGACTAATTTTCAACATTCAACAATTCAATATTTCACTTTTGACAATACACCTTTTATAGATAGTATAGATTACCAAAGGGGTTTAGATGGGTCTAGCAGGCTAACAAAAAATTTTACTTTTTTTTCCCCACTTTTTCATAGTTTACACTAAAATAAATAAATAATAAAAAAAAAAAAAAAAAAAAAAAAAAAAAAAAAAAAAAAAAACAAAACAAAACAAAACACATCTACACCCGGACCCGTATAAACCCGACCCAGCTCACTTATTTTACCACCTTTTAATGTACGCCATTTATACATATGCATGGTTGCTTGAACAAAGAAGTAAGACCTATAAATATATATACTTGTGATAAGACACGTATAGTTGCATTAATAGATAAACACATATTTTTTATATAATAAAGGAATTACATCATTTTGAAGTTTTTTTGACAAAACAATCTTAGTGGAAAAAAAATTGAAACAATAGAAAAGCTCGATTTTGACATATAAGGGAAATCGAGCAATATGATTGGCCAATAAAAAGTCAAAATTGAATTAATTTTGATTGAGAAAAAAAACACATAAAAATATAGGTGTCAAATTTATAAAATAAAAAACTTTACCAAATAGGAGGTAACTATTAAAACATTAGTGGTTGAATTTTAAATATATTATATGGATTTAAGTGTAAAATTATAAATCTCCAGGTTTTTTGATAACTTTAGATAATAAACAAATAGCCCCTTACACTTTATACCCCCTACACTTTTTAATATGAACTTTGTTTACAATTACATGAGTATTAGTATGGTTTGAGACTTCCATCCATTAAACTTACAAAATTTTATATATGTACAAACTAGTTTTAATATACGTTAAATACTTTAAAATAAATATTAGTTTTAAACATTAATCTATTAAAATATCTTTTTACTATGTACGTTAGACATAAATAAGAACTCATGTTATCCTGTTTAAAAGTTTAATCTATACGTACACGAGTTTGAATATTAAATACAATTAAATTATTATTAACGGTAATATAAATATCAAATGGTAAGTACAAGTTACTGTGATATGAAAATAAATATACGCGATTGTACTTATAACGACTCATGTAATTATTATTTACAGTTTATATACGAATATCCCGAAAAACATTCTTAAAAAACTTTACGGAGTATATTTTAACTTCATCAACGCTCATTATGTGCTACTAAACTTGCACATTTTGTACAACATGATATCAATAGTTAAACTTAAACAACAGCATCAACCTCAACATTAACATCTATGTCAGCTAAACAAAGTTAAATCTTTCATCCAATAAAATTTTTACAAAATATTAATTGATATTAATACATAATGAAAAACTACTACATACTTATTAGTTGTACTTATATCACAATTTTCACGGTTAAATTCTTATATGTCCATATAGTAAAAAACATTTTAAAATAAATTTGGTTTATGTGTAAACACATGTGATCAAACAACCTTTGACCCAATAAAATTATAAGGAGACACGCTCAAGATTCCAATACAAGGTCGATGCCACGGTTATATTTACAATTTCTGCTAACTATTTTTCTTACTTTCGCACATGTTGATGCTCTAACTTTTTAAAATATACATAAGATTTTTTGTTTTTAAACGATAATACTATATAATTAAATTTTTTCTGAAAAAACCCGTGCGTGCACGGGTATTATAACTAGTAAATTAAAACTACAAACACACATGAAGACATACATCAAATCTATGCAAGACATTTATACATATGGAATGGTTGTTTGAGCAAAGAAGTAATACCTATAACCAGTGTTTTGAAACCCGGGTCGACCCGGCCGGGTTAACCGGTTCGACCGGTTTCGGCCAAAAAAACGGGTAAAAAAAAACCGGGGTTTCTGAAACCGGGTTAACCAGTTAGACCCGTAGGGTTTTGAATGACCCGGTTCTCGAAACCTGGCATGGTTTCGTTTTTCCAAATTTTTTAATATAAACCCGGGTTGACCTGGCGGTCGAACTGGTTGACCCGGTCGAAAAAATTAAAAATTAATAAATTGAAAACCAGGTTGACCCGGTGCCCGGTGACTCGACCGGGTCGATTTCGAACCCGGTTTTCAAAACATTGCCTATAACCACATACACTTGTGATAACACACGTATAGTTACATTAATAATAATACATATATAAATTGAAACTACAAACACATATGCACACATATATAGTCATGTGTGAGTGGATTAAAAATGATAATAATAAAATTTTATTAAAAAAAAATAAATAAATAAAAAAAAAAAAAAAAAAGTCAACTTTGTTTACGAACGTATGTCACTTGGTACCCTTTCTAACTTAAGGTACACTGTCTTGAAATTGTATATTCTTTGGTACACTCTCTACGGTATAGATGGCGTCTTGTTCTACCTCGTAAAAGAGAAAGCATCCTAAAAGCAATTTTAAGAAAAAATAATGCAAATATTATGCAATGATGCTTCAATGTATGTGTATGTTAAAAATTATAAGTATATTTGCTTCAAAAGTTTACCTTCACATCGGCGAATCTAACATATGAAGACGCATTTATGCTACCTGAGTGGTCGGTCAAATACTCCTATACTATGAACTTATGAAGAACAATTAACTCATTAGTTGTCAGAGCAAGATAAGAAGTGTTTCAAATGATGTTTATTTTATAGAAAAGAACCTCATTGCGTAGCACGTATTTAAGAAACTCAGATACAAATGTTGGTCATCCGTTAATTTAACAATGGTGTACATGTACCACTCCCTGTCGATATTATAATCAGCAGTCTCAACCTTAAAGGCAAACTTAATACCCACAAGCTTTTCTAAAGCTTGCAGGAAAGAATCCACATCACCGGCCTGTGTAAAAAAAACATACATAGTCAGTAATGAAGAAAGTTAATAGTGATTAATATTTTACCACTATAATCATCATTCAATTTTTTTTTATTGTTCTACTAATTTGACCACAAAGTTATATGAATTTTACATAATGTAGTCTTTTAAAAGATAGGAACAACAAAAACTTATATATTCTAATTGCTAGTATGAAGGTAATAGGGAGTATAAAATAGTCAAGTAGTAAAAGACTAAAAAGTGAAACAAGTATATTAAAAAAATGAAGAAAAAAAAAATAATAATGTAAAAGTGAAACAAGTACCACTAGTTCTATATATACACTGTAGGAGAGTAACACTCTGTTCCCGAGTATAAAAGGAGTGAAGTAAAGAGGAGAGTAATAAGAAATTATTTTTTTATCTTGTGTTCCCGAGTTGGAAACAAAAGAGAAGGAAGTAACAAAAAAAGAGATTTAAAATCAACACCACTTCATTTCATCCCAATTTGGAAAGTAAGTTAGGAGAGTAATTTTGATATAATTTACTATCCTTTACTTTCCTCTCCCCTCCTAAAAAATATCAGGAACACAATTTTTTTTACTACCATCCCAAACCTTTCCCTTTCACTCCAAAAAATAAACTCGGGAACAAAGTGTAAGGGCGCCGACAATTTTGAATTAAATATTCCAATAATCTGTTAAAATATTAATTTGTCAACCATTTTCTGAATATTATATTTAAGCCCAAGTAATTGTCAGACAAAGCCCAACGGTGTAGTCCATATTCCATGAGGCTCTTAACAAGTTAAAAGTTAAAACAATGGTTAATACTCTATATCTCCGAAAGGTTGGCATAAAACAGTTCCCAAGGTAGTAAGTAACTTATTTTTACAAGGGAGTGAGGGACTAAATAAAATGTTTATACCAAAAAAACCACATTTTAAAAACGTTTAATACGTACAGATAGTTTTTTTCCCCCATTTCTTTATATTTATTAAATTCTGAATTTTGTCAAATACATTTCAAATATTAAAAACATTTCAACTTCCCTACTTAATTAATTTATATATTAAGACTTAGGATCAAATGAGAAGAACTCTTAAAATGAGAAGGATGAGAAATAACTATAACCACATATTAGAGATGCATCGACTTGAATTAGATGCATCCCTAATCTTTTAGATGCACCATAATATATTTTCTAACTAAACATTAGATGCATATACATATATTAGATGCATTTTAGCGAGTTACGAAAATCCTATGTATTTTTTGTCCTCTGCGGGTCAAATTTGTTGCAAGTACTACTTTGCATCGTTTTCACTTCAAAATTACTTTTGAAACTAATTGGGATGCATCTAAATAAATAGAGATGCATCTAATTTAAGTCGACGCATCTCAAATATGTGGTTATAGTTATTTCTCATCCTTCTCATTATAAGTTTTCTTCTCACTGGATCCTTACCCTATTAATTACAACAAATTAATTCTATACATTTTTGTCAAACCAAAATCATTCCAACCATGAAATAATATTTTAAAAGTCATACAAAAAATATATATATTCATATAAATTCGGTTCTAGATTCGGTCGACTCATTTTTGGTTTTCAGTATATTTGGTTATTACCGAAACAATGCACGCCAACTCAAATTGGTTATTTAATTACAGCAAATTATAAAACCGATAAAATTTTAAAAACGACATTATATGTAAATCATCGTTGCACAAAGACTTTCCGTATACAATTATCGCAAAACAATTATAAAAATACTCGCTGCAACGCAGCGGGCGCCTCCTTCTTGTTTATACTACTACGTAGTTAATGTCTACGCCTATTTGGTATTTTAATTGTTTATTTTAAAGTATCTTAATTGTACCACTCCGTATTTCATAAGCAAACGTACAATTATAAACCACATATTTAATTCTTATCTTGTCTCTCTCTCTTTTCCATTTATATCTTCTTCTTCTTCTTCATAAAAGAAAACCTGCAACTTAACCTTAAACTTCACAAATTTAACGAAAAAGATAAACAAAAATCAGGTCAATCAAGAAACAAGCTAGGCTACTTGAGGCAATTAGGGGGGCCCGAGCACCCGCCAGCCCCCCTACTGGCTCTGTCTCTGTTCACGACTATAACGTTTCTTTTCCTCATATAAGCATTCAATTAAACACTTGATTACCATTCAAAGTTTCAATTACCGTTCCTGGATCCTCGATCATTGGAAGAATTAACATCAAGACCAGTAACCATTGCAGATAGTGGGGCCCCTACGGTATCCCTCATCTCTCCAATCTTATCAGCACCCAGGAAGCCTCAAAGGATCCATCTATTTGGTTCCTAACCCGGCCTTTCAAACCGGCCCAACTTTGTTACATTCAGTCCCTTTGAAATACCCCTTGCACACTCCCCTTATCATCACTCTCACATGTAAACGGCACCACAAGTGTGTAATCACAAGCACACCTTATCACAATCTTACAACATAAGTTTATTTTGTTACTTTGTTCCAAAATATTAGTCATATAATTGAGTTGAGTTAAAACACTC
>LBNU01005954.1:150976-167532 GCA_014162995.1 Artemisia annua | reverse complement strand
TTTTTATATAATAAAGGAATTACATCATTTTGAAGTTTTTTTGACAAAACAATCTTAGTGGAAAAAAAATTGAAACAATAGGAAAGCTCGATTTTGACATATAGGGGAAATCGAGCAATATGATTGGCCAATAAAAAGTCAAAATTGAATTAATTTTGATTGAGAAAAAAAAACACATAAAAATATAGGTGTCAAATTTATAAAATAAAAAACTTTACCAAATAGGAGGTAACTATTAAAACATTAGTGGTTGAATTTTAAATATATTATATGGATTTAAGTGTAAAATTATAAATCTCCAGGTTTTTTGATAACTTTAGATAATAAACAAATAGCCCCTTACACTTTATACCCCCTACACTTTTTAATATGAACTTTATTTACAATTACATGAGTATTAGTATGGTTTGAGACTTCCATCCATTAAACTTACAAAATTTTATATATGTACAAATTAGTTTTAATATACGTTAAATACTTTAAAATAAATATTAGTTTTAAACATTAATCTATTAAAATATCTTTTTACTATGTACGTTAGACATAAATAAGAACTCATGTTATCCTGTTTAAAAGTTTAATCTATACGTACACGGGTTTGAATATTAAATACAATTAAATTATTATTAACGGTAATATAAATATCAAATGGTAAGTACAAGTTACTGTGATATGAAAATAAATATACGCGATTGTACTTATAACGACTCATGTAATTATTATTTACAGTTTATATACGAATATCCGGAAAAACATTCTTAAAAAACTTTACGGAGTATATTTTAACTTCATCAACGCTCATTATGTGCTACTAAACTTGCACATTTTGTACAACATGATATCAATAGTTAAAGTTAAACAACAGCATCAACCTCAACATTAACATCTATGTCAGCTAAACAAAGTTAAATCTTTCATCCAATAAAATTTTTACAAAATATTAATTGATATTAATACATAATGAAAAACTACTGCATACTTATTAGTTGTACTTATATCACAATTTTCACGGTTAAATTCTTATATGTCCACATAGTAAAAAACATTTTAAAATAAATTTGGTTTATGTGTAAACACATGTGATCAAAGAACCTTTGACCCAATAAAATTATAAGGAGACACGCTCAAGAATCCAATACAAGGTCGATGCCACGGTTATATTTACAATTTCTGCTAACTATTTTTCTTACTTTCGCACATGTTGATGCTCTAACTTTTTAAAATATACATAAGATTTTTTTTTTTTTTTTTTTTTTAATCTTTAAGTCCATCCCAATTGCTTAGGCCAAAAAAACAAACGTGTGTTTTACTAATGTCTAATGAATAAACCACTGTTGTTTTATTTTCTAAATAGATTATAGTTTATACATAATTTTCTAATTTTCTAAATAGATTATAATCTAAAAGTGTTCAATAATTTAATTTACTTTACGTCACTGTGATTAAACTAATCAAAGGGTATGTTTTGGAATGCCACTTATGAAACGTTTGTTTTCTTGAAATCATGTTGATGGCTCGTATGTTTTGACACATTTAGGACCTATGTTATGTAATATTATTCCACTAAATCGTTAATGTAACGATTGAAACTTGACTTTTTTTTGTGTTTTACTATTACTTTGGTGTTTGAAATTTTAAATTTTGTCATTTTCAAAAGGATATCATATGAATTTATCTTTGATGTTGAGTAGAAATGTAAAACAGTTTGACTCGTATATCATTTGTTTACAAAATATGACAAATTAGTAGGATCGTAGGATCGCGATCCGATCCTACGATCTCGATCTTGCAAAGACAAAAACGATCCTGCGCGAAATCGCGATCTTGACAGCCTTGCTTTCTTGTATTCCTACCAGCTCCCGAGCACTCCATGTCAATAAGTCTAGAAACCTCTCTATCAAACATTATGAAGTACTCCTACTTCCATCAATAACTCTAATCTCGACCGTAAACCTACAATATTCATTTTAAAGATTATTAAAGATGAAGTTACACGATGACAAACAGGATAAACAATAACAAAATGATAAATTAAATATCCTTGGATAACAAAATTGTGGGTTGGCTTTCAAAGTCTTGCACCACATATCATCATGTCTGTTTATGACATCGGGAGGCTGATCACCTTCAAGATCAACAACCTCATTCCTATTAGTAACCTTTTTGTTACATTTTCGGCAGCTCATGTAAAACCAAGTACCTATGTCGCTTTTCGCGGAAATGATTAGGAAGAACATTTGTACATCAACGAGGACTGATGTATTTGAGGAATGGTGTTTGTTCCATGAATACTAAATACGCAAAATACGTGTCTACACAGATAACCATGGCGGTTATACACTAGTGGAAAATGGATTATTTGGTTCGGTTAAAAAGATTTTTAGGATCGGTTTTTGAACCGTCTTAACAAACAGCGTTCCAAAATGTTAGCTCTTTTTTAGTTCGGTTTTTTAACCGTTCCTAAAAAGAGATTTAAGGCACGGTTTCTTTTACCCGTCCTTTAAAATGGGCTTTTTTTAACTTCAATTTGACTTTTGGACGCTCCTTTAAATGGGTTTCTTTTATCTTTTGGAGCGTTCTTTAAAATGGTTTTATATTTGACAAATGGTGTTTGGGTTTATATAACCAACAGAACAATCATGCTTCAAGAATTAATTACATCATTAAACAACCACAACACAAAAGAGAAAACGTGATCCAACAATTTCATTTAAAAAGCAACATATTACTAAATAAACAAAGAGTAATGGTCTAGCCATACAAAGACACAAGACATCAACAAACAAAAATCCACATGAACTTGTACGAAACATCCTAGCTACTTAAATTAAAACAAGCATCCTACTTGATTGAAGACAAAGACGTAACACAAGCGACTAAAACCTTCAAACTACACACTAAGAAAACAACTAAAATACCATGTATTGATCACCAACAACATGTATTGATCACCAACAACATCAACTTGGCCTAATCGTCATTGCAATAATCCATTAAAAACTTTGCTCCCCCACTGAGTACCCACCCATCCAACTCATCTTGCCTTAAAGCTCTTGTAGAGTCATGAAGCTATAAACATAACAAGATAAAACGTTAATAATTTCACATAAACGATTTCATTAAATTGCGAATAAACAAAGTGTATAAACATTTACCTGATCCTGGAAGGTTTTTTGTTTTATATACAAAGTTTCAAAAACAAACTTCATCACATAGAAGCCGCATTCCTACAAATCTACTTGCTGGTTACACTATGATCAATTAACAACTATACATTGTATATTACATGCATTTATATTTAAAAACTAGTATACACGCAAATAATAGATGATTTACCTCTAACATAGTCCACTTGAATGAGTTGTCAAAAGCCCTAAACAAGAATAGTGTTAAGTTAGAATATNTTTTTTTTTTTTTTTTTTTTTTTTTTTCCTTCTTCTTTTAAATTGCAACTCATTACTCATTGACGTACGTAGTATTTGGTTTGGTAAATCTAGCTTGTTTATTCAACAGCAAAGTAGATTTTAGAAACATTGCCTTTCTTTTGAACAATTTGATTAAGCACCCTAGCAAGAAGCTAGGGGCATGCGCGAAGAAATTACAATGATATTGGAAGAGTGTTACAACTTACAAGGGTTATAGAACTACTCAATCCAATTAAACGAGATTTTCTTATATCTGTTATTACTAATCCTATTGAATGAAAAGTGTTTGGCATTATCGAAGAGAAGCTCCTTTTTCCTATTGGAAGCAAATGTGAATTCATTTCTATATCCCTATAGAAGCACAATCTGATATAACTTTTGATCTATAAGAACTAACAACTAAGCAACTGCATTATTAGTACTTTTTAACATGCTAGCGAAAACAAAATTATGGTTGCATTCCATAAGAAAGAACATGTTACATTAACATTTGTCTTTTTGTTCTTGTTCACGGAGAGTGTCATTCCTAGCTAAGATTGTCGATATAATGGACCGATACTTACATAATAAATACATATTTGGTGTCGGATTTTAGTATTGTTTCAATTAAATGATGATGCTTTTGGTTTGAATTGGTTTCGACTCGTATATGTATTGCATTTCTTGTCAAAAATGGGATGCTGGTAATGTCGTAATGATGGTGATTGTGATGGTGATGGATTCTCATCAATTTCTGAACTCTGGAATTTGTGTTCCTACACTAGTGGAAAATGGATTATTTGGTTCGGTTAAAAAGATTTTTAGGATCGGTTTTTGAACCGTCTTAACAAACAGCGTTCCAAAATGTTAGCTCTTTTTTAGTTCGGTTTTTTAACCGTTCCTAAAAAGAGATTTAAGGCACGGTTTCTTTTACCCGTCCTTTAAAATGGGCTTTTTTTAACTTCAATTTGACTTTTGGACGCTCCTTTAAATGGGTTTCTTTTATCTTTTGGAGCGTTCTTTAAAATGGTTTTATATTTGACAAATGGTGTTTGGGTTTATATAACCAACAGAACAATCATGCTTCAAGAATTAATTACATCATTAAACAACCACAACACAAAAGAGAAAAGGTGATCCAACAATTTCATTTAAAAAGCAACATATTACTAAATAAACAAAGAGTAATGGTCTAGCCATACAAAGACACACGACATCAACAAACAAAAATCCACATGAACTTGTACGAAACATCCTAGCTACTTAAATGAAAACAAGCATCCTACTTGATTGAAGACAAAGACGTAACACAAGCGACTAAAACCTTCAAACTACACACTAAGAAAACAACTAAAATACCATGTATTGATCACCAACAACATGTATTGATCACCAACAACATCAACTTGGCCTAATCGTCATTGCAATAATCCATTAAAAACTTTGCTCCCCCACTGAGTACCCACCCATCCAACTCATCTTGCCTTAAAGCTCTTGTAGAGTCATGAAGCTATAAACATAACAAGATAAAACGTTAATAATTTCACATAAACGATTTCATTAAATTGCGAATAAACAAAGTGTATAAACATTTACCTGATCCGGGAAGGTTTTTTGTTTTATATACAAAGTTTCAAAAACAAACTTCATCACATAGAAGCCGCATTCCTACAAATCTACTTGCTGGTTACACTATGATCAATTAACAACTATACATTGTATATTACATGCATTTATATTTAAAAACTAGTATACACGCAAATAATAGATGATTTACCTCTAACATAGTCCACTTGAATGAGTTGTCAAAAGCCCTAAACAAGAATAGTGTTAAGTTAGAATATTATACGCTTCCATTGTCAATGCAATGCGTATATTAGAAATTACTAACCTTTCCACTATGTTGCTCAAATAGAAACGCTTCGAGGTCTTTTTCTTATCTCGATTGTATGAATCAAATATGTATCCCATCCTTGTCTTAGGGCGAATTGAAAATAACAAACAGTGAAAACTACACATAAAGTTTAAAAATCTTAGTATAAACAATGCATGTTAATTTAAAACTACATTATAAGTTTATAACAAGCAAAGATTTGGGCGTACTCATGTAAGGTTTTCACTTCATTTGTCTGTCGAGCTACAGATACAGGTAATGTCGAGCATCCCTCTTCTACTGTGTCTACTTGCACCTTCACGAACCCCGGCTCGATAGGTAATCCATGTAGTATCACATCTCTACTAGGATATACTTGCCCTTCAGCTACTCTTAGTTCTGTTCCAAACCATTCCATAATCAACTCACATGCCTGCACAACATAGAATTTTGTTAGTATTACAAACATATGGCAGAACAGGTTCACAAGATAAACATCACATAATAGATCATTAAAACTTAAGCATTTATAACATCATTTTATACATAACAATATAAACTAGTCTCTAGTCATATATTTTTAGATACGGCGTTGATTTTATTAAGAACCAAAAACAAAATAGTACAAGAACAAGAACAGATGTATACAAAACACAAACTAAACAGTAGGATGATCTAATAAGTAATAACATCCAAATCAACTTATTATGGTAAACTAGAGGTGGCAAAATGGGTGGGTCAGGCGGGTTTGGGTAACGGGTAATGGGCTTGGTCTGAATGCGTACGGTTCATACGGGCAAAATTAAAATTCAGATCAAACAGGCAAGGTCAAAACGGGTACGAATTAACGGTCGTGGGTCAAACAGGCCATTTTATAAAAAAAATACCAAATGACTAATAAAACTTTATTATATTAGAGACTAATAGTAATATTAAGTAATACTAGTAATAAAACATGATAATGAAAATTTAAACAAAAGTTTATTTCTGTTCATCACAGCATACATAAACATTTCAAAATACCTTTTATTGTAAAATGTACCAAAAGTATCTAGTTCATCTTCACGGCATACATAAACATAAATAATAACCCAAACTCAATGATTAAGTTATAGAATAGTAACCTATGTTGAGCGCTAAAAGTACTATCCTAAACCAACTTGTAAACTATTGGCTTCAGATGTAGAAAGTAGGCTCATTTGCAGATTTGCATATAGAAAATATGTAATACAAGTATACAACAAGTGACTAAATTAGTACTCCACTCATTAGGCAAATACCAAATCAAATATCAAATATACCATTAGAAGCTTCATATTACAGTAGGCAAATTTACATTCATTTAGCATCCATACTACAAATTTACAATCAACAAAATAAACCTTTAATCCACAAGCTAAGTGACAAAAGCTTCAAATAAACAAATGGAGCACTGCCAACATAAGAATGAGCTAACGGACACACTAAACACATGACGCACACAAACTAAAAAACTGACAGCAGAGATATTGCACCATATTTGCAGACATCAAACTAAAAATTGACAACAGAAGGTGTTGCAGCAGACTGGAACTAGTACATTTGACTGCACAATTTTTGTAGACAGCAAACTAAAAACTGATAGTAGAGTGTTTTGCAGCAAACTAAAACTAAAAACAGATAACGGAGTGTTTTGCAGCAAACAAAATATTTACATGTATAAAGTTACCTCGATTTCATTACTTTCTTAACCAGGGCATCAAAATTTTCAACAACTACCTTACGCTTCCTCACACCCCCATTTCCTAATCCCTTCTTTATTCCAACAAAAGATGATTTTGCCCTGGTTCGGCCCGGGTGGTCTGGAACCTCATCATTCGACACAAGAAATTAACTAATCACTAATTGACAAATATCACTAATTGCGTTTAATAAAACAAAAAGTATAGCATATTTACCTCACAAGATTGAGTGTAAAGCTTCAAACCTTAAACCCTAATTCTACCCCTAACAGTCGAATTTAGCAAAAAGAATGGAAGACTTTACTTGATTTTGTGTTTTTGGAATTTAGGTGTTAAAGAAGTTGTTTTAATATGGAGGATGCATGTAGTGGTTAACCCTTTGATGCGAAGATGTAGGTAGGATTATGCAGTGGGTGGTTTCTTCGATGCAAATAAGAGGAGAAGTGGGTGATTAACCCGCCATTTTTACCGCCATTAATATTATTTTCATGGACCGGTTAACACTAATTATTTTAAAATTTTAAGTAATGACTGATGGGTACCGTGCATATCAATATGATTTTATAAACAGGATGTCCAGGTTCAAACCTTTGGGAGAAAATTAATCCTGATGTGGCCACGGAGGTTCACCTGCGATAACTCCGGGCTATCCAAAAAAGGTAGTCGCCCTGGATTAATCGGCTCGCAATATCGAGTCAAAACCCAGGTAAATAAAACTAAAGGAATATTAATAAAAGTTTAAGAAGTAGAGGATTAAACACAATTTAAATTGAATGACAATAATATGGGTTATGAGTTATAAACGAAAATAATAATAAAAGTTTATGGTTTACATATATAGTTTTCTTAATTTTTCACTTTTCAAGCATATGAGATTTTTCTTTTATATATAGTAGGGCCGAGCAAACCAATAATGCTTTAGTCCATTGGTAAGAGCTCTTGGGCTTGGGTCAATAGACCCGGGTTCAAACCTCTTCCATGGCTCTAAAGATCATTTGGTACCATCCCCCCACTGCAAATGCTTAGATTGACTGCTCAATGAGGGGCCTATTGAAGAAAATGGCCTTGGTTCAAAGCCCACCTAGTCACTGGGACAGGTGCTCATTGCCTGGGGCCGAATCCTTGGGGGAGGGTCCGGTTGGCATCCATAGGATGCATGGGACCAGGGTGATCCCACCGATCTTCACCTTTTGAAGATAGTAGGGCTGAGCAAACGTCCAAAACTGAATTGACCCGAAAAAAGCCGAAATGAACTGAGAACCGATTTTGTGAAAAATATGAACCAAAACCGAACAGAATATGGTCGGTTTGGTCGATTCGGTTCGGTTTAGGTGTTCTTTTGGCGGTTTTGGGTCAAACCGGACTGAACTAACCCAAAAACGAAAATAGGAAAAACATGAAACCGAAACCGAACCAAAAGACTGTCGGGTCGGCTCGATTTTGTCGATCTGGTTCATTTTTGGACCTTTCATGCTGAGCCCTAATATATGTCAGACATTGTTTGGCAATAATCTGTGAATAGCAGTAGGAATCATATGTGTCATGAACACATAAAAATCTTGCGACTTCATACCAACTAATTTACGGTCTTGAACTGACACCAACTTCTTAATGTTCGCAGAATAGCTTGACGGAACCTTAACACCATGTAAGCATTGACAAAATTATTTTTTTTTCGATTTTCGATATAGTATAACACGCACGTGGAAGATATGTGTCCCTTTGCCCTTCTTCGAGCGCAAGTTGTAATCATATACCCATTTCAACCATGTCGTTTCGAGCATTAATCTCATCTTTTGTTTTTAGAGGAATGTTTAATAATAAGCGTATCAAGCTATCAAATACGTTTATGCATATCATATAGGCAATTTCGGGACTTCTAGAAACTCCCAATAAGGTAACTCCCAAAATATTGACCCTTTTTCCACTTTCCTTTTGGGATTCGACTATTTTTTGATTTTTCAAACACGGTGTTTACATTTTGAACTCATCGTGTCCTTACCATTCCATACTCAATAGCCTCGTCAAACTCACTTTTCTTTTTACGATGCGGGTGATTTTTCTCGAGCAATCTTCGATGTCCCATGAAAACGGTTTTTCTGCAGTTACTTAACCAACTTGAAGATGTATGATCTTCACAAACAGGACAAGCAATGTTTCCCTTTGTACTATACTCTGAAAGATTGTCGTATGCTGGAAAATCACTTATGGTGCAAAAAATCACCGCTCGTAAAATGGAAGTTCTCCTTTTTACATTCATCATATTTATTATTAATCTTTCTCCATTTACGCTCATCGAAATGCCAATGCAGCAATTTTGCATCTTTCTCATTCGCAAATCATCGTTTAAGTCTGGGTATGATGGGCAAATACCATAATAATTTTGCCGGGGGCTATATTTCATTTCGTTCTCATTTATTTTTGTTTCACTTTTATACCTCGACTCCTTACAAATAGGACATATGTGTATATTTGCATACGTACCTCTATATAATATACAATCATTCGAACACGCATGTATTCTTTCAATTTCTAATTCCATTGGACACATCATTTTTCTTGGTTTGATATAATGAAAGAGGTAACCCATTATCATCAGGAAACATTTCATGCAAAGCCTTTAATAGGTCTGTAAAACTTGTATCTGTCTATCTATGTTTTGCTTTTACGCTAAAAAACTTCAAAACACCAGAAAGAACAGAAATTTTTGTGCAACCAGCATACAATGGTTTTTGTTAGTTCTCAAGCAATTTTTGTAATTTTTCTTGATCATTGTTACCAATGGTATCCTTACCAATGGTATCCTCCACATTATCGGACATCTTATTTGAATTTTGGCAATCATCTTTAATGTATGAATCATCATTTTCATTATCAATAGATGTAGAACTGACGTATCAACTAGTAATTCACCGTGTCTTGACTAGCATGTGTACTTTTGCACAAAACCACGTGTAATTAAATGATACTCAGTATCTTTGATATCATTAAGTGTTACAAAGTTTTTGCAATCTATACAAGGTCACAAAATATCAACATCTCCACTATTCACCTTATTATTCTTATCAAATTCAAGAAAATCTTGCACACCTTTAAAATAAGTTGGATCAAAACATCGGATATCGTACATCCATTTACTACGATTCATCTGAAATTAGAAAATAATAATAATAAAATGCATGTATCATACGGATAATAAGGATAAAGGTGGTTATAGTTCTCTAACCTAGTTTTTGAATATTGTGTGTCTCATATGCATATACATTTTGTTTATCATATATATAAATGTAACAATTATATTATACACTCAAGTGAATCAACTGTTCCTTAAGCTATGCTTAAGCTAATGTTTACGTGTTTTCTTTCGTAGAACTAGGCAAAGATCCATCGTAGCTTAATTGGTTAAGGTCTTTGTTCTTGAAAGGTCGTGGTTTCGGGCCAAGCAATGGGAAATGAATATTCTTTTAGTTAGAGCTAAAGAATTAAAGGTTGATTATGATTAATAGATGTTTTTAATGAAGTTCACTTCCATGGCACTCATTTTTTTACACACTATTTAATCAAATACGCAACCATAATTTTATCTAGTACCTTTTTTTAAAATGGCCGTATTTAAACTGACTTTCTTTTATTTTTACAAATTTTCTTTAACTGGTTTTCGTTTATTTTTTATAAATAGCGATGATATGTTAACAACATAATTCTATCTATGCAACAAATGACTAGTATTCTAACTCTAAAAAAATACAATTTTTATGGCTTTGTAGTTAACTCGTTTACTAATATATAAAGACTCAAACATATAAATCTAACAATATATGTAATATATAACCAAAAGTAAAAATTCACACATAAATAATCAAGAATACTAGTTTACCTTCTTAGATTCGAAGTTAACTAAGCATATGTTTTGAGAGCTTTAGTGTGTTCGAAGCTTTTGTTAAGATCAAAAGGGTTCGAAGCTTTTGCAAGACTAGACACTCTAAAGTTAAAATGCAAATTGGTGAACCAATCCATAAAATATGGAACAAACTCAGCTAAATATTGCTTGCTTTTTTTTTTCTTTTTTTTTTTTTTTTTCAAACAAACCGACCCATAAAAATATTTTGGGCCCACTTTTTGAATTTTTGAAACACTTCACTTATAAACCGTTCTAAAAGATGCGTTTCAAAAATCATTTTGATTTTGGGAGCCTTTTTTGAATCTTTGGAATGCTTCAACTAGAAACCGTTCCAAAAAATGCGTTCCAAATAATACTTTTTCCAGTAGTGATAATGACTACAAGAGTAGTTTGTGATACCATCCAACTGATTAATAGAAACCTGTAACGAAATATATAAATTAATAAAAAAAACTTTAAATGATACAAACATGTTAATTAAATTTTAAAAACTACATTGTAACGTGGTTGTTATGTGTAAAAAGGTACCTGGTAATTAAATGGAAAACACAATGACGTTGCATACTTGCAATTGCATGACAATAAAAGCAGTATTATATTACAGATGTAATATGAATAAAAATTACTGTAGCATCCACAACAGTATTATTTCTCTTATCCCGCTAGCGTATGACAATATTCAACAGATCCCTTCGAACGGAACCAATATGTGCACAAAAATATAAGCCTTTTGAAATTTTGTGTTGTACATCCCTGAATATGGAATGTGAGTACACTTCAGACAAATGACGTTCGATTGGCAACTGGGTAAACATCACAGGCGTCTTCTCAGCAACTGTGTTGTCTAACACAAGTTGCGTGTACCGATGTTTTTCCATAGCTGATTCAAAACACATCATTAAATGAACAAGCGAGTTTCTAGGATGATAATACACTTAGAAGAATGCATTAGAACTCTCTGACCATGAAGTTGTCTTCATGAGACCACACATGAGCTATAACGACCTAAAATCCGTAATTAATAATCAAAACCCGAGAATAACTAAACGAATAAACCGTAATCCAAAATAATTAAAACGAAACTTCACAATTAAATTTATGAACATATTTGGAATCCAAAAATACCTAGAAACCTAAAATAAAATTCGAAGAGCCATTTTACGCAACACGAACCTTGGTTGGGCCATTTTTCTTTTAATGAACAACTAATAAACAACCAAATGGACACAATAACTTGAGCCCATGACTCTCGGCCCTCCTTGGCCCAATTTCGAACCCACCAACATTTGATAAAGGCCGGTGTTTTCATTTTGTTCCCGCACATTATACGCTTCATCAAGAAAAAGAGAAAAAAACCCTAACCCTAGAAAAAAAATAAATAGCGGCATAAGTTTCTGGCTTTCTCTTCCATTTCTGTTCGAACTCAAGAAGGCTTAAAAGAGGTGGTTTGATCGTGGTTAAGAGCTGCTCGAAGGGTGTAGGTTTTGCTTGGTTCGAATAGGGTTTTGGATTTGTTTGTTTCGACTTGTTTTGGAGGCTTGGTCTCGTTTCTGTTTACTGGTCATCGAAGGGTAACACACACATATTTCTTGTTATGTTTTTCCTCTCGTTTGATGTTCATCACACGTTTATGTTTCATGTTTTGTTGTTATATTTATCGGCTAAATAAGAAACATGTGATACGCTATAAAACCTCACATAAAATAATAAAGATTGTCACATAAAATGATGTCATGGGAAACCTTATGAATCGATCCACATATATATATACATGTTTTGTGATTCTGGACTTTGTTCGGATCGAATATAAAATGATGTCATGGGAAACCTTATGAATCGATCCACATATATATATACATGTTTTGTGATTCTGGACTTTGTTTGGATCGAATATAATGAATTATAAACCTTCGATATATATTTTTATTACATGAAATCATAGAACTCAATTAACATGCAATCATATATACACGTACACATATATAAAGTCGACATACGTTTGTGTTTTTGGAATTTTGAACATGTGAAGCATTCGTATTTAAGGGTAACGAGACCTAGGGTCTTGTTTGTTCGAATGTATAAAAAGAAAAGGGAAACGCATGCATGATCTTTGTCCGTTTCGAATCGAAATAAATAATATAAAAAGGGTGAGACAACTTTATTGGAATATGGTTAGATATTAAACACAGAACACCAATATTTTGTAAAACAAAATTCGGTCCAAGATACCCTAAAAGGGTGTTTGGCCGATCGGTTAGAAGAAGGAAAAGAGAAGGGAAAAAGTTAGGGATAACTTGTGTGCACAAAAGATGTGAATGCAAGTCTCTTGGCCTTTGTATATATACTAGAGTAATCTTGGAGGACAAGTTTGAGTGGGATAAGGATTCCCCTCCCTTGTGTCGACCGGCCTAGGAGTCCAAGAGGGTATTCCGGATCCTTCTTGGCTCCTAGTTGCACTCTAGTCCTTCTCGTTTCTTCCTAACGATATTTAGTCCGTACATTTANTAAATCTAACAATATATGTAATATATAACCAAAAGTAAAAATTCACACATAAATAATCAAGAATACTAGTTTACCTTCTTAGATTCGAAGTTAACTAAGCATATGTTTTGAGAGCTTTAGTGTGTTCGAAGCTTTTGTTAAGATCAAAAGGGTTCGAAGCTTTTGCAAGACTAGACACTCTAAAGTTAAAATGCAAATTGGTGAACCAATCCATAAAATATGGAACAAACTCAGCTAAATATTGCTTGCTTTTTTTTTTCTTTTTTTTTTTTTTTTTCAAACAAACCGACCCATAAAAATATTTTGGGCCCACTTTTTGAATTTTTGAAACACTTCACTTATAAACCGTTCTAAAAGATGCGTTTCAAAAATCATTTTGATTTTGGGAGCCTTTTTTGAATCTTTGGAATGCTTCAACTAGAAACCGTTCCAAAAAATGCGTTCCAAATAATACTTTTTCCAGTAGTGATAATGACTACAAGAGTAGTTTGTGATACCATCCAACTGATTAATAGAAACCTGTAACGAAATATATAAATTAATAAAAAAAACTTTAAATGATACAAACATGTTAATTAAATTTTAAAAACTACATTGTAACGTGGTTGTTATGTGTAAAAAGGTACCTGGTAATTAAATGGAAAACACAATGACGTTGCATACTTGCAATTGCATGACAATAAAAGCAGTATTATATTACAGATGTAATATGAATAAAAATTACTGTAGCATCCACAACAGTATTATTTCTCTTATCCCGCTAGCGTATGACACAATATTCAACAGATCCCTTCGAACGGAACCAATATGTGCACAAAAATATAAGCCTTTTGAAATTTTGTGTTGTACATCCCTGAATATGGAATGTGAGTACACTTCAGACAAATGACGTTCGATTGGCAACTGGGTAAACATCACAGGCGTCTTCTCAGCAACTGTGTTGTCTAACACAAGTTGCGTGTACCGATGTTTTTCCATAGCTGATTCAAAACACATCATTAAATGAACAAGCGAGTTTCTAGGATGATAATACACTTAGAAGAATGCATTAGAACTCTCTGACCATGAAGTTGTCTTCATGAGACCACACATGAGCTATAACGACCTAAAATCCGTAATTAATAATCAAAACCCGAGAATAACTAAACGAATAAACCGTAATCCAAAATAATTAAAACGAAACTTCACAATTAAATTTATGAACATATTTGGAATCCAAAAATACCTAGAAACCTAAAATAAAATTCGAAGAGCCATTTTACGCAACACGAACCTTGGTTGGGCCATTTTTCTTTTAATGAACAACTAATAAACAACCAAATGGACACAATAACTTGAGCCCATGACTCTCGGCCCTCCTTGGCCCAATTTCGAACCCACCAACATTTGATAAAGGCCGGTGTTTTCATTTTGTTCCCGCACATTATACGCTTCATCAAGAAAAAGAGAAAAAAACCCTAACCCTAGAAAAAAAATAAATAGCGGCATAAGTTTCTGGCTTTCTCTTCCATTTCTGTTCGAACTCAAGAAGGCTTAAAAGAGGTGGTTTGATCGTGGTTAAGAGCTGCTCGAAGGGTGTAGGTTTTGCTTGGTTCGAATAGGGTTTTGGATTTGTTTGTTTCGACTTGTTTTGGAGGCTTGGTCTCGTTTCTGTTTACTGGTCATCGAAGGGTAACACACACATATTTCTTGTTATGTTTTTCCTCTCGTTTGATGTTCATCACACGTTTATGTTTCATGTTTTGTTGTTATATTTATCGGCTAAATAAGAAACATGTGATACGCTATAAAACCTCACATAAAATAATAAAGATTGTCACATAAAATGATGTCATGGGAAACCTTATGAATCGATCCACATATATATATACATGTTTTGTGATTCTGGACTTTGTTCGGATCGAATATAAAATGATGTCATGGGAAACCTTATGAATCGATCCACATATATATATACATGTTTTGTGATTCTGGACTTTGTTTGGATCGAATATAATGAATTATAAACCTTCGATATATATTTTTATTACATGAAATCATAGAACTCAATTAACATGCAATCATATATACACGTACACATATATAAAGTCGACATACGTTTGTGTTTTTGGAATTTTGAACATGTGAAGCATTCGTATTTAAGGGTAACGAGACCTAGGGTCTTGTTTGTTCGAATGTATAAAAAGAAAAGGGAAACGCATGCATGATCTTTGTCCGTTTCGAATCGAAATAAATAATATAAAAAGGGTGAGACAACTTTATTGGAATATGGTTAGATATTAAACACAGAACACCAATATTTTGTAAAACAAAATTCGGTCCAAGATACCCTAAAAGGGTGTTTGGCCGATCGGTTAGAAGAAGGAAAAGAGAAGGGAAAAAGTTAGGGATAACTTGTGTGCACAAAAGATGTGAATGCAAGTCTCTTGGCCTTTGTATATATACTAGAGTAATCTTGGAGGACAAGTTTGAGTGGGATAAGGATTCCCCTCCCTTATGTCGACCGGCCTAGGAGTCCAAGAGGGTATTCCGGATCCTTCTTGGCTCCTAGTTGCACTCTAGTCCTTCTCGTTTCTTCCTAAAGATATTTAGTCCGTACATTTACTAACTAACGACCGTTATATCCCGAGGTCTCGCTTTAATATAATTATTACTATACTTTTATTCTCGTTTGTTTTGTGTGCAATCCCGAGGTCTCGGTTTCGATTCTAGACATTTACGTGTTTAATATCTAACCATATTCCAACAGCTCCCACTTGGTTATTTATTAACAGTAAAATGACATTGGTCGGCGTCTTACAACACTCCAATGCCCCTAGTTCAAACCGAGCTGAGTTTCCTGGAAAACCCTTAACGATGAATCGTTATTATTATCCTTTTGTTACTAATACTCTAATTAACAAAGAAATAAATCTTTATTAAATTTTAGTTTCTCGCATATTAATGATTGAACAAAATTACCAAAACATCTGAACGTATTCCAGATAGTCTTTGGGCGTGGCCACGCAAACATTTTGTCAATCCTACGAGTGGCCCATAGTATTAAACTTCAAAACAAATTTGAAGGAACAAATTCTATTTTGACTACAAGACTAACCCATGAACTTTGCAACACTTCTGAAAACAACCCTTATAACTACCAGTTACGGATA